>JAXIVJ010016483.1:0-25000 GCA_036785665.1 Chirona hameri | reverse complement strand
AATAGCCGGCGCTCGAAAAGGGTTTTAGCATTAGCTCGATCAGGCACGTAGCCAAGGGGAGGGCGGCGGGGGCGGCCCTCCCCTGGAGGCCAGGAGGGCCCTTTTTGGCGCGCGAGGGCCCTTTTCGGCACGCGCAGCTCGCCGAAAAGGATCGACGAGACCGCGCGAAGCGCGGTATCATGGGCTCTGTACTACACGAAGCGTGGTCTTTAGAGAGTTTAGAGGACTTCAGAGGCCCTTTAGGGCCACCAGGGCCCTCTCGTGAAATACCAGAGGGCCCCTTGGACGTTTAAAAGAGCCTTGTGCATGTCAGAGGGGCCCCTGGCCAGAGCGAAAGGGCCCCTGAGCGGGTCAGAGGGCCCCTGAACACGTCGAATGGGCCCCTAGCCAGCACAGAAGGGCCCCTGGGCAGGTTGAGAGGCCCCTGAGCATGTCGACAGGGCGACAAAACGGCCAGCGCAGTCCTTTACCAGGGCATAAGGGCCCCTGAACAGGTTGCAGGGCCCCTGGGAAGTTAAGAGGGCCCCTGCGCAGGTCAGAGGGGCCCTGACCAGACCGAAAGGGCCCCTAGGTGGGTCAGAATGGTCCCTGAACATGCCGAATGAGCCCCTAGCCAGCACGGAGGGGCCCCAGGGCAGGTCGGAGGGCCCTCGGAGCATGTTGCAAGGCGACAAACCAGCCAGCGCAGTCCCTTGCTAGGTCGGAAGGGTCCCTTAGAAGGTTAAAGGGCCCCTGGAGAGACTAGAGGGCCCCTGGAAAGTTAAAAGGGCCCCTGCGCAGATCGGAGGGGCCCCTGACCAGACCGAAAGGACCCCTGGGCCCGGCTGGTATGAAGGGCCCCTGAACATGCCGAAGTGGCCCCTGGCCAGCACGGAGGGGCTCCAGGGCAGGTCGGAGGGCCCCTTGAGCATGTCGGCAGGGCGACAAAGCAGCCAGCGCAGGCCGACCAGAAGAGTCGCTGGGCCGATCGAAGGGGCTCATGTGCAAGTCAGAGGGGCCCCTGGCTAGACCGAAAGGGTCTCTGGGCCGGTCGGAAAGCCCCTTGAACATGCCGGATGAGTTCCTAGCCAGACTGGAGGAGACCCTGGGCAGGTCGGAGGGGCCCCTGAGCAGGGGCGGTGGATTGCGGGGCAGGGTACCCAAAATTCCCCCCCCCCCAGTCGAAAATCCTGGGGGGCAAAGGATAGTTTTGCCCCCCCCCCACATTTGAGCCTGCTCAATCTGGGGGCAACATGACTTTTCCCCTCCCCAGGATTTTCATTTGAGGGGAGATTTTGGGTACCCTGCGCCCCGCAATCCGCCGCCCCTGCCCCTGAGCATGTCGGCAGGGCGACAAAGCAGCCAGTGCAATCCCTGGCCAGGTCGGAAGGACCTATGCACATACCGAATAGGCCCCTTGACACACACGAGGGGCTTCTAGGAAGGTCAGAGGAGTCTCTGGTGAGACCGGAAGGGTCAAAGCACGTAGAGATCCCAGATGAAAATTAAATACAAAGAGGACTTACTCCACAATACAAATATTAAAAGCGGAGCTTTCGGGTATATTGTAACACCCTTCGTTAGGGTGCTACAATATACCCGAAAGATACGACTTTATTTTTTCCTGTAGAGTAAGCCCTCTTTGTATTATATATATATATATATATATATATATATATATATATATATATATATATATATATATATATATATATATATATATATATATATATATATATATATATATATATATATATATATATATATATATATATATATATATATATATATATATATATATATATATATATATATATATATATATATATATATATATATATATATATATATATATATATATATATATATATATATATATATATATATATATATATATATATATATATATATATATATATATATATATATATATATATATATATATATATATATATATATATATATATATATATATATATATATATATATATATATATATATATATATATATATATATATATATATATATATATATATATATATATATATATATATATATATATATATATATATATATATATATATATATATATATATATATATATATATATATATATATATATATATATATATATATATATATATATATATATATATATATATATATATATATATATATATATATATATATATATATATATATATATATATAACCCACTCCACATCATGTCTTTTTGCTTCGCGGATTCCAGATGAGTCCCTGAACAGGTCGGAAGGGCGTAGAAAAGGTCAGAGGGGCCCCTAGACGATCCGAAGGACCTTGGGCCTTTCAACAGTAAGAATACAGTTGTACAGGGAATAAAACTCAAAATTTCCGCGCCGCTCCGCGGCGCAATTTAAAGGGACACTCCCACCTTCCCAAAAGTTGTCAAATCTACACTGCTTGTGGTGCAAAATATGAAGTAATTGCTGCCGAACACGATTAGGGCATTTGTTTCTCGCAAACAGTGCTCAATTTCATCAAAAGTTCAGTTTTAATATTTGGGTTGATGACGTCATATTGAGCTCTAGAGAGCTACACAGAAATCCTTTACGCTGCCAAACTATGGCACAATTATTTCGAGACAATTCTGGCGCTTTGAATACAAAACAAGCCAATTACCAAACCATTTGAAAAACGCAAATATCTCCAAGTCTAACCTAAAACAAGTCGATATCATCACCATTTGGTAAAGAGAGGTGACGTCATCGGTTTTAGACCCCTATTCAAATACACGTGGGGTTTATTCGTTACCATTGGCAAGACCAAGCTCGAATTTCTTTTTGATTAGACCTATGTGGTTGCTTTAACTGCTACCCTACTTAATTTCAATGCAAATCCAACAACATGGCTATCTCAACTCAAAACTAATGTTATGGTGGGAGTGTCCCTTTAACTACAAATTCAATTATATGCGGGTTAGGAAAAAAATAGGTCTGTTTTTCGGCGCATTTATGTGTTATGTTGCTACTTTCCTATATTATTGGGCAAAATAGTTCACTTTAGCACTTTTTCGCCGCACTTTTAAACGCACAATATAGCAATTTTAGAGGCCCGCACCATACACAATGCGCCGCATTGATGAGAAAGCAACCCTGGGCATAAAACTCAAAATTTTCGCGCCGCTACGAGGCGCAATTTGTTTAAGAGTTCCAGGTCTTGAGCTTAAACAAATATTCCGAGTTGTTATAGCTGATTCCAAATTCGTGTTACTGGTTCCAAAGTTGATGTGGCAGTTTGCTAACTCCAGCTCCTAAACGTTGGTATGGCCCATGCCATACCTGCCATACTGCATTTTCCAGCCTTGTAACGTGCCTTTTCATGCGTTTTTTTTTGGGGGGGGGGGGGGGGCCTTTCAACGCTTGGGAAGGGGCCCTTTCAACGCTCGGGAAGGGGCCCTTTCGAGGCGCCGCCCCCCCCCCCCCTCTGGACGAAATCCTAACTACGCGCCTGAGCTCGATGCTATTGGTTCCAAGGACCTCAGCTGAGCGGGCCGCTAAATACATAAAACGCTGTAATCAGGGGTGGTAAAAGTGCTTTGAGTGGCCCCGACCAAAAGTGGCACATACAAAAATGACCCCAGCATAGGTGGGTCATTTTTTTACTTCACATGAATACCCTAACACCTGGCTGCATGCTCACATCATCCCTATATTTTAACCAGCGCCGTGCCGGGGGGGGGGGGGGGGGTAGACACACCTCAGGTTTTTCGCGGATAGCGGAAAAGCAGCGAAGTGCAGCGCCGAAATTTTTGGCACAGCTGTTTGTGCATCAGCTGTGTGTCCACATTGTGTTCACATTATGTAAACAAAGATTTGGGTCATCTTAGGTCAGGTCACCAGACCAGGTCAAGTGACCCACCTCCCCCAAAAAAAACTTGTGGTCGTACCACAGTCACAGTTTTGGGATGATCGGTTTTGCACTTACAGGATTTCATAAGATCACATATATCTACAATTCGTTTATCTTGGATTTTTAATATCAGCGACCTAAGGTCGGTTTAATATCGTAACCTCCCCATTATAAGTATAAGGGGAAATATTCAAATGCTTCCTATTCGAAGGAGACGGAAGATAGCAGTCTAATTCCTTCTGGATCATGTTATTGTAGTACATTCTTGATGACCTAGGTGCCATTTTTGTTCAGTGACCCCTACAGGCTCAGCCGAGGTCATCCGAGTTCACCAACATTTGTATGTCAATAACTCTCGACATAATGGCGATAGAGAAAATTAAGCTGACACCAATGTGTTTATTTCGTCGCGGCACGTCTTCTCATATGCAACATGATCTACTTGAGTCACCACCACTTGACCTTGACCTGAGGTCACATTTGTAAGTTGACCTGACCTGGTCAACATTAATTTGAGGCAAAGCGTTTTGATGAGACAAGCACGATGGCGTCAACATTATTTGTCTTGTCGTTATTAGGTAAAAAGCTATTCGTGATAAACGTTTTCTTTAAAAAGCCTTTTTGACATTTGATGAGCTCTGGGGCCTAAATTTTTGACCTGAGCTCAAATTTGAGGGCATTTTGGCAGTTGCATTTTTCAAGAGATTTCCACTGCTTGTTTCCGTTTGTTCCTAGCTATCATAGTTCCTGTGATATCTGGGGGTTTCTGAAGCGAAGTCCTAAAACTTGAAAATCTGACCTTTGATGACCTCTGGTCACCTCAATATTGACTTGATGAAAAGATCTAAAGTACCTTCGAATGTGCTGGTCGGGAGCTTTTGAACGATTTTTCCGCGTCTTTCTAGCTCTTTTAGTTTTCGAGTTTTCGAGGGGTGGGGTGGGGTCCCAGGACAGTGAAATCCACTGTCCTGACAGTGAACCTCCATTGCAAATGCACTAGCAACCGGCCCGCCCCCGGGGGAATCGATTGTACGGATTTCCCGCGCCGTGCCGGGGGTGGGCCGTTTAGACGCCCCCTAAGGTTTTTCAAGGATAGTAAAAAAAACAGCTGCGCGCAGCGTCGCCGTTTTTAGCACAGCTGTTAAGACATCAATTGCCCACATAATGTAAAATTCTTGACCACGGGTCATCTCAGGTCAGGTCACCAGGCCAGGTCACGTGACCCCACCTCCAAAAAGTGTGCGGTCGTACCACAGCCACAGTTTTTGGCCGATCGATTTGGTACTTACAGGATTTCATAAGGGTAATAGTACCTACAATTCGTTTATCTCGGATTTTGAATATCGGTGATCTAAGGTCGGGTCAATTTCGTGACCTCCCGATTATAAGTCAATGGGGAAATATTCAAATGCTTCCTATTCTGAGGATACGCATGATATCAGCCTAGTTCTTTCTGGATCATGTTATTATAGGCCATTCTTGAAGACCCAGGTGCATTTTTGGTTCAGTGACCCCACGTGTTGAATCTATCGTCCGGATTTTTTTTTCGTCGGATTTTTTTTCTTCTCATGTAATTTATTATTATTGGTAATCAAGAGCTGAAGCGGAACTGCTAATAAAAAAGTAAATGTACATACATACTGACGTGATGAATATTAAGTGAATAATACATCTGAAGTGGTTTTGACGATCAGTATTTCTAAGGACGTGATCACTTACTAAATTTAACAGAAATGACATAGTAATGATTTTTGCTGGCATTTTGACCCCCGAGTACTTTATGAGAAGGAGCATTTTGTCCCCGACCTTATCCATAAGGACATAACACTTTACCACCCCTGACTGTAATACCTGTTTTGGTCGGCGTAAGTTAACGGCGCCACCGACGCCAACGGCGTCGCCTCTTCGCGCAGCGAAGTAAGCGGGGACCGCTTGTCTAAATCACTAATTTTCTAGCCGTACGTCTGTGTGTCTGTGTGTATGTGTCCTCATTTCTTTAGCCACACACACATCACAGACGGCATCACCGATGACGGTGAAATGTGCACACACGACAGCTTCAAGCTTTGTGACGATCCACGGCAAAAAAAATCAAGTCGCTCCGAATGTTTTCCTTCTCTCGCAATGGTAAATCCAATCTAAATAGCCGGCGCTTGAAAAAAGCTTTTAGCATTAGCTCGATGCTATTGGTTCTAAGGACCTCAGCTGAGCGGGGCCGCTAAATAAATGCAACGCTGTAATACCTGTTTTGGTCGGCGTAATTCGGGTCGACAAAGCTTGCTACCAAATATCATATTACCAGTAAAACGCCTTAATCAGCGGTAACCGAGCGGCGAGCGCTATCTGCTGCTTCCCTGGGACAAACTGCATACAAATGAAGTTGCATTAAATTGTTCATGATCTCCTTTCTCGAATCCGCCAAAAGGGATTCCTGATTCCTGAGCGCTGCATGCTTCAGCGTATAAAAAACGAATGCTTAGATTAATAATACCATTTTTGAAGAAAACAAAATGATTTGTGTTCATGTCGAAGTTTGCGTGTGTCACGCGCTGTGGTACCAACTCTATCAGAATGCAACATACTAAAATACAAATTGTTTCGATGGTCCTATCCAATGGTGAAAACCTGATCTCAATCGGGGCATTGGTTGCAAAGTTATTAGCTTCCAAAAAGCGTATGTATGGCCGGGTCGGGCCGGGTCGGGTCGGATAGGGCCGGGTCAAATGTAAATTTGTCTAGTAAGTTTATGAGAAACCTCATGGGCGCTTCGCGCCCGCTCGGTAATTATATATATTCTCGAAGAACATGCTGCGCTTGAAACGCGCTCCCGTTTGACGGATCATAGGTTGATAAATGCAATTTTCCAACGATTCAGTGTAACCCCAAATATGTTAATGGCACCACCGACGCCAACGGCGTCGCCTCTTCGCGCAGCGAAGCAAGCAGGGACCGCTTGTCTAAATCACTAATTTTCTAGCCGTACGTCTGTGTGTCTGTGTGTATGTATATGTCCTCATTTCTTTAGCCACACGCACAGCACAGACGGCAGCACCGATGACGGTGAAAGTTGCACACACGGCAGTTTCAAGCTTTGTGACGATCCACGGCAAATCAAAATCAAGTCGCTCCGATGCCGGTGTCGGTCACAGCACGCGCCACAAGGGGACATGTTTTCCTTCTCTCGCAATGCTAAATCCAATCAAAATAGCCGGCGCTTGAAAAAACTTTTAGCATTAGCTCGAACTACGATGGTTCTAGGGACCTCAGCTGAGCGGGGCCGCTAAATAACGTAAATATCTCAGGGTTTTAACCCTCGCCCTACGGGAGCTTTTTTCACCTTCGCCCTACGGGGGGGGGGTCTGACAGGCCCCCCTGTTAATTTCCAAACCAAGCAATTTAGAGCAATGCGGTAAGAACCAGCATGTTGCCTGTCATGAGAGGAATCTAACAGCATGCGATTTTTAGGTTTCAGGTCAACGGGTTACCTTCCAGGTTAAGTGAATGACCTCGGATTTACCACGTCCAGAACAGCGATTTTGCTCTTCAGAAAACCTCAAAATTAGAAATTGATAAATGTAAATAAAAAGGCATGTTCCTGGACCAATTTTGGCTCAGAAATACAACAAAGGTATTTATTTGTTCGTATCTTGTCAAAAAAGTCAAAACAAGATATTTAAAAAAAAAATGACGTCATCAGTTTCTTACACTTGGGAGCCATCACTTAGTCAAAAATAAATATCCTGCTTTTAAATTTGGTATGGGTATTGTCCATACTGAGTTATCTCACATTTATTCCGGTTTTTCTAATATCTTTAAAAAAAAATGATTTTGTGGGGATATTTCCCAAAAAAACGTTTTTATTTTAGGGGTCAAAAACCCAACATTTTGCAAATCCGAGATTGCCATTTTAAAGAGAATACCATGTTGTATATTTGGTGAACTGCGTTTGCAATGTGCTTTAAAACTCTGTTTTCTACCATTTTTCAAATATTTCTCCTTTTTTACCAACATGACGGCATCAAAACATGATTATCTCCCAAACTACTTAACCAATTTAAATTAAGTTTGTACAACCTACATATAATTGTTGTAAACTCAGCTACCAAAAATTTCCAGCGAGATTCACGGCATGTGTAAAAAGTTATTAAATACAAATCTCGCCTGTCAGCCCCCCCCCCCCCCCCCCCCCTCGTAAGGCGAGGGTTAAATTGTGCACTTTACTGATCTCCTGAAGGTACCATTTAACAAGAACGAATAACGCGTGAATTTACAAGGCAAAACATATTTCATTTAATGTGGCGCAGTGAATTAAGGTCGCGTTAAAGTATTCAAGTTGGCCACTGACATCCATATAATACCTAGACAGCCATCTTGCGCCGGACGGCCGTTCCCACACTGTGTGGTGGCGCCACCAGCCCTAACCCGCGACTTATTGGGGGGACTATTTTCCCCCCAACCGTTATTTTGCAATAACTCCTAAACTAACACTGGTATCGTCACCAAACTTGCAGTACCTTCTCTCACATCAATTCTACACATGTTTACAAAAGTAAAAATATGAGATTGTGATAGGTCAACCGGGAATGACGTCAGAGTGACGTCATGTTATTCGGTTTTTGTTGCAAAATAATGGTTTGCGGAAAACGCTGTCAAATGTTTGATATTTGAGATAAACTCAATTGTCTTAAATAAAATTACTGACAATAGACGGGCTATCAAACTGCAATCTTGGATTTTTGAGGGTGTTTTATTCATAATTTTGAGAAATCCAAATACATTTTGTTTTGTTTTTACAAAATTTTCACACACAAATCAGAATTATCTAACAACCGGAATATATGTGATTGAGACGTGGGCGGTGAATATGTGTACCAAATTTGAAGTCGATATCTTCAAAAATGACTGAGTTATGACCTTTAAATGACAAAAATCGACCACCTCTCACAGCATTACTATGCATACAAAATGCATTTCCATTTGTGATTTTTACTTATATTTATATGGAACAAACAATGTTCTAATGTCTTTTTTCGCGTTCTAGACGAAAAACAAACCCATAAACATGTGTTACAACGCCTAATGACCGTAATCTGCAGTTTGACCTCGTGACCTCGGATGACCTTCACCTGACCCAAGGTCATAAACAGCTTAGAAAGGTACTTAGAAGTGTCAGACACACGACTCATACCGATTTATCGACAGCTTATGCGTTTAATATCGCAATTTAGCGCGACAATTCCATCCATCGAGACCTTTTGACACGGTCAAACATTTTGTACTGACCTGACCTGTGACGTCATCGGTAACCCCGAGGTCAAAAATATTATGTTTCCCTCGATAAATTTCCCAGGGCTATCGAATGCCGTTTGAATTTTTACATTCGGTTTAGTAGTTCCGGAGATCCGAGGGGGGTTGGGGGCAAAAAATAGTCCCCCCCCCCCCAGTAAGTCGCGTTATGAAATATACCCCATTAACTCGCGGGCTAGGGGGCAAAACATCGCGGCGCGCCATAGGGACCAATGTATAAATTACAAATTTGAACGGCGCCCTGACTGGGCTACGCTTGGAAAAAGTGTTGCAAAGTAGTATCATATTATTCGCTGGAGATTCTAGATTGAGCCCAAACGAATTATAAGGTTCCACATGGTCATGTCATTTCTGGAGAGCAGCTGAAATGATCGGTTACCATGACCTTATTTTGGGTGTAATAACCACGTTATACTGTTCACTTTCCGTTGCAAATGCGATCTAAGCTTCATATACTTCATATGAAGCTATTCATCGCTTTTGCAACGGAAAGTGAACGGTGGGGATTTAAATTACCCACACATTGACTGGTCCAACTGGTTCTCCGCTGCAAACCCTGCTCATTCCTCACACCAGTTTCTAGTTGACATCCAAGACTGTTTCTTATTCCAACATGTCACCAAACCCACGCGCTTCAGACAGGGAGAATCACCACACACATTGGATCTGCTGATCACAAACGAGGAAGGAATGCTGACGAACCTGAGGCACGCTTCTGGAATAGGTCATAGTGATCACGTCATCCTAACGGCTGTTGTAAAGTGCTATACCCCCAGGCTGGTAATGGCTGTCCCGAAGCCTAACTACAACAGGGCCGACTTCAACCAGTTGAATACCATGATCACCAACATGGATTGGGACGGGATGACTGGTATGTCCATGGACAGGGCCTACGAGTTCTTCCGAAGAAACCTGGAGACGATGGTTCAAGTCTGCATCCCAACGTCTAGGGCAAGCCGAAAACATAATAATATATACATAAATAGCAATGCTATGCAACTTAAAAAGAAAAAAGAGCATCTCTGGAAGAAATGCACAGCGTCCCAAGATCCGCTCGATCATGCTAGGTTTACAAGGTGCAGAAATCAGCCGAGGAGCCTAACCAGAAAACTGCGACATGATTATGAGGCGAGCATCGTGGCAAATTTGAAGCAAAATCCAAAGAGATTCTGGCGCCACTCAAACTCAAGACTCCATACAAAAAGCAAGATCGACGATCTCGTAGACTCGAACGGAACTCTGGCCACCTGCGATGCGGACAAAGCAAGCATGTTAAACACCTTCTTCACCAGCGTGTTCACCACCGAAGACACAGCTGACATTCCGGTTCTGACGCACCGATTTGATGGGGAAGCTATCACTGACATCGATATCACCGCTGCTGCAGTCAAAAGCAAACTGACAGGACTGAAACTGACCAGGGCTGCGGGCCCTGACGGTGTCCACTCCAGGCTCCTTCGGGAATGCGCTGTAGCCCTCGCCGCGCCCCTGGCCACCCTCTACCGTAAGAGCTTTGATACTGGCTCACTCCCCGAAGACTGGAAGATTGGGTCGGTTACTCCTATTTTTAAGAAGGGCAGCAAGCAGGACCCCGGAAATTACCGCCCCATTAGTCTCACATCCATACCTTTCAAGGTCATCGAATCGCTTATCCGCGTCGCAATAATGTCCCACATGCTTGACACCCACCAGCTCTCTCCGGACCAACACGGCTTCCGCCCAAGACGCTCCTGCTCTTCGCAGCTGCTTCACATGCTTGAAGACTGGACCAGCATGCTTGAGGATGGCAAGCCAGTTGACTCTATCTACTTAGACTACCGCAAAGCATTCGATGCCATGCCCCATTTGCGCCTACGGAGCAAACTGAGAGGCTACGGTACTGAGGGGAAGCTGCTTCGCTGGATCCAGGTCTTCCTCAGTGATCGTAAGCAGCGTGTTGTGCTGAACGGCTGCCAATCATACTGGTCTGCGGTGTTAAGCGGTGTTCCGCAAGGCTCCATCTTAGGCCCCCTGCTCTTCGTCATCTTCATAAACGACCTGCCTGACGTCATCCAGAGTCACATCGAAAAATTTGCAGATGACACCAAGATATACTGTGGAGTGACAAACAGGAGCGACTCGGAGGTACTGCAGGCTGACATCAATCAAGCTGTCCAGTGGTCAAACCGGTGGCAACTACCCTTCAATGAAGACAAATGCAAGGTTTTCCATGTCGGCTCCTCAAACCCACATCACACGTATACAATGTGCAACAGTGAGCTCGAAACCACTTCCTGTGAAAAAGACCTGGGAATCCTTGTGGACGCAGACTTAAAATTCCGAAAACAGGCAACCGCCGCCGCGGCGAAAGGGAACCAGATTCTGAGCGTTATCAGGCGATCTTTTCAAAAGATAGACCACGACACGCTCCCTCTCTTATACAAGACCTTAGTGCGTCCTCACCTCGAATATGGCAATGCTGTATGGGGTCCCTTCAACAGAGCAGACCAGATTCTCATCGAGCAAGTACAGCGCCGTGCCACTCGTCTGATCACCAGTATTCGCCATGAGCCATACACCCAGCGCCTCCGACTACTCAAGCTGCCATCACTGTACTACAGACGAAGGCGAGGTGACATGATCCTGCTCTACCAACTCTTCCATGGAGGGATGGACATGCCACCAGACATCTTCTTCACGTCCGCACCCTCTGGAGCTACGAGAAGTCATCGCTGGAAACTGAGGAAGCCGCGAGCCGAGTCAAGAGCAAGACGAAATACCCTCGGCGTAAGAGTGATCAACGACTGGAACTCCCTCCCTGAATCTGTCGTCTCTGCCCAAACCCGGTGTAAGCTGGATAAGCAGGCGGCTCTGGCTGCTTATAACGCCAACGTTCGGTCGATTATTGAATACTGTTCAATCATATGGAGTGGTGCAGCCAGATGCCATCTCGTTCGCGTGGAGAGGGTGCAGCATACATTTTTGATGTGGCTTGCGCGTCATATGGCGTTCGATGGACCTTCTCTCGCATACTGTAATCTGCTGTCAGCATGCAATGTATCTCATTTAGGAACTCGGCGTACGCAGTGTGATGTTCTATTTGTGTGCAAACTATTCAAAGGCTTGATCTCATCATCACACCTTCTAGAGTGTTTCAAGCTCCATGCGCCAACAAGGCAAAATATAATCACGACAAGATCACTGTTCGATGTGCCATTCGCCAGAGTGATAACTGCATCGTCCGGACTGTTTGTGCGCATTCCTCGTATCGTCAACGATTTTCTAGGTTTTTCGCCAAGTTCCGACATTTTTGACGATACGCTAGGGCAGCTGAAACGGCAGATCTTGGCTTATGCATCAACTGTGAGACCCACCATGTGACGCATCAGCGATGTAAGGTTGTTCCGGTTCGGAAGTTGTATGTGCATACCTGATTGTTGATTTGACTTCACCTGTAATTGGGCACATGCCTGTTGGTGATTGAATACAAATGCAGAAATACAGAAATACAGAAAACCGTTAACCTGTTCAAGGCCAGTCTCGACACGCACTGGTCCTCCATCACCTATGTCATTCCTGACCAAGGCTGATGCCAAGCTGTTGCCTGTTATGTGCTCGGAGAGAACGGTACCCACAGGCGATTGCCTGTCTAAATTCCGACAATATACGGTACGGTACGATACGGTATAACGTGGTTGTTACATCCCAAATAAGGCCATGGTAACCGATCATTGCAGCTGCTCTCCAGAAATTACATGACCAGGTGGAACCTTATAATTCGTTTGGGCTCAATCTACAATCTCCAGCGAATAATATGATGCTACTTTGCACCACTTGTCCAAGCGTAGCCCAGCCAGGGCGCCGTTCAAATTTGTAATTTATACATTGGTCCCTATGGCGCGCCGCGATGTTTTGCCCCCAGGACAGCTGACGCCACCACAGTGTGGGAACGTGCCGTCCGGCGTATGCGGCGCGCGAGTTGGCTGTCTAGGTATTATATTGATGTCAGTGAAGTTGGCACAGTCTTGGCCTCTGTGGCTTACTTTAGTCGTATACTTTAGTCGTAAGGCATGAGTGAGTTAGTTTGCCTGTTAGACTGGTATGTTGGGAATGCCGTAAGGCATGAGTGAGTTAGTTTGGCTGTTAGACTGGCTATGTTGGGGATGCCGTAAGGCATGAGTGAGTTAGTTTGGCTGTTAGACTGGCTATGTTGGGAATGCCTATTAGTTCGGCTGCTAGACTGGCTTTGTTGGGAATGCCGTAAGGCGTGAGTGAGTTAGTTTGGCTGTTAGACTGGTTATGTTGGGAATGCCGTAAGGCATGAGTGAGTTAGTTTGGCTGTTAGACTGGCTATGTTGGGACTGGCTGTTAGTTTGGCTGTTAGACTGGCTATGTTGGGAATGCCGTAAGGCATGAGTGAGTTAGTTTGGCTGTTAGACTGGCTATGTTGGGACTGGCTGTTAGTTTGGCTGTTAGACTGGTTATGTTGGGAATGCCGTAAGGCATGAGTGAGTTAGTTTGGCTGTTAGACTGGCTATGTTGGGACTGGCTGTTAGTTTGGCTGTTAGACTGGCTATGTTGGGAATGCCGTAAGGCATGAGTGAGTTAGTTTGGCTGTTAGACTGGCTATGTTGGGAATGCCGTAAGGCATGAGTGAGTTAGTTTGGCTGTTAGACTGGCTATGTTGGGACTGGCTGTTAGTTTGGCTGTTAGACTGGCTATGTTGGGAATGCCGTAAGGCATGAGTGAGTTAGTTTGGCTGCTAGACTGACTATGTTACCAATTACCAGAAGCCACGAAACAGCTCCCTTATCCCGACTTCAAAAAACAGATTACACAGCGGTTAGGTATACCCAAGCCCCCCTTATATTATTCACATGGAACTAAAGCAAGCAACATTCTCCACACCAGATTGAGAACTGATATGTCCCAACTAAACGCCCACATGTTCATAATTCAGAAGTCAGACTCTCCGGTATGTCCCTGCGGGCACCCACAAGAAAACACAACACACTTTATCTTCTCATGCCCGATATACACTTGTCATAGAAACGAATTGATTAGCAACATATCCCAGAGTCTACACTACAACTTCACGCAGGAGTCCAGATCCATCCAATCACAAATCCTGTTGCACGGCACGAGTCTCAGTAGCGGCGGCGGCCGCGCGGTAGCCCGTTACTTCCAAAACTACTTGCAAAACTCTCACAGATTCACTGGTGTTTATTAAATCGTAGTCCTGTGCAGGCTCTGGTGGGTCCGCTCCTCCGGCGGGGCGCGCGGTGTATGATCGGCTGCGCGCGATGACCGGTGATACGGCGGCGGTTGAGTTATTAGGTACCTGATGATATGTGTTAGAGTTGGCGCCTAGAGTCAAGCTCCCCAGCTTTTGCGCCAACTCTACCTTATGTATACCATATAAATATGTTATAAAACAATAAACATGTTGATGATGATGATGATGATGATGTTGGGAATGCCGATGATTGGTGGTGTAATGGTGGATATCTTGACGGTCGGTATTTACTATTTTAAACAATTAAGATTAAGATACAGATGTCCACAGGCATTACCATATTTGCAACACATTTTTTCGTGATCATCAGAAAGGGAACAACCGACGCCAACGGCGTCGCCTCTAAGCGCAGCGAAGCAAGCGGGGACCGCTTGCTTAGCTGCGCGAAGAGGCGACGCCGTTGGCGTTGGTGGTGCCGTTAACTTATTTGGGGTTACACTGAATCGTTGGAAAATTGCATTTATCAACCTGTGATCCGTCAAAAGGGAGTGCGTTTCAAGCGCAGCATGTTCTTCGAGAATATATATAACCAGTAAGACGCCGAAGTTGGCGATGAACGAGCGAGCGCGAAGAAAATGTATGGTGAATTTCAACTCCATCGGGCAAGTAGTTTCTGAGATACAAAAAGGGTGCACACGTGCGCACGTGCAGATGCACCCCACCCCTGAATTGTGGGAGAGTGCTGCTGAGAGGTCCCTAACCACGCACAAAATTTGAACACAATCGGCTCAGCCGTTCCTGATATATATAATAGGGGTGTGCACGTGCGCACGTGCCGAGGCACCCCTGACTTGTGCGCACCCCTGACTTGTGGGAAAGTGGCGGCTGAGAGGTCCCTAACCACACGCCAAATTTGAACACAATCGGCTCAGCCATTCTTGCGATATAGAATAGGGGTGCGCACGTGCGCACGTGTAGAGGCACCCCATCCCTGACTTGTGGGAAAACGGCGGCTGATGGGTCCCCAACCACACATCAAATTTGAACACAATCGGCTCAGCCGTTGCGGAGTTATTGCGAGGAAACACCTTCCAACACCCCTCACGCGGCACGCGCCACACGCAGTGGTAGTCACCCACGTGTGTCGGCACTGGTCTCAAACAGGGTAAGTTGGATGGGGCTGCTCAGCAAAGAAGCCCGCTTGTCAATCGGACGTGTGGTTGCAGAGATATTAGCTTGTCAAAAGCGTCGCCACGGGCCGGGCCGCATATTTCCCAAGTGTATACAGCTGGCGGGTGTGTTTGGAAATAGCAACCACTTAGGAGACATAAGTCAGTCAAAAATATAGATTTTGATGTGTGAGATGATAGCTGATGCCATTGTGAGAATAATAAGTTGAAGAAATATGATCATAAAATGGCAGTAATATCTTTATTGTATACCAAATATACTAAATGAAAAGATCCGAGCTTTCGTGGCTAGTACATTATCAAGGATGAGTTTTGTACATGCTTTTGAAAAATCTAACACACAGCTTGCGCACGATCCGAATTGTGGTGGTACTCATGTCAATCTCGCATAATACACGTACAGACACACATACAGGCACGTAGCCAAGGGGAGGGCGGCGGGGGCGGCCGCCCCCCCCCCCTGGAGGCCAGGAGGGCCCTTTTTGGCGTGCGAGGGCCCTTTACTACACGAAGCGTGATCTTTAGAGACTTTAGAGGACGTCAGAGCCTCTTTAGGGCCACCAGGGCCCTCTCTGAAAGACCAGAGGGCCCCTTGGACGTTCAAAAGAGCCCTGTGCATGTCAGAGGGGCCCCTGGCCAGACCGAAAGGGCCCCTGAGCAGGTCAGAGGGCCCCCTGAGCACGTCGAATGGGCCCCCTGAACACGTCGAATGGGCCCCTAGCCAGCACAGAGGGGCCCCTGGGCAGGTTGAGAGGCCCCTGAGTATGTCGACAGAGTGACAAAGCGGCTAGCGCAGTCCTTTGCCAGATTATAAGGGCCCCTGAGCAGGTTGGAGGGCGCCTGGACAGACCAGAGGGCCCCTGGGAAGTTAAGAAGGCCCCTGTGTAGGTCAGAGGGGCCCTGCCCAGACCGAAAGGGCCCGTTGGTGGGTCAGAAGGGCCCCTGAACATGCCGAATGAATCCCTAGCCAGCACGGAGGGGCCCCAGGGCAGGTCGGAGGGCCCTCGGAGCATGTCGGCGACAAAGCAGCCAGCGCAGTCCCTTGCTAGGTCGGAAGGGCCCCTTAGAAGGTTAAAGGGCCCCTGGAGAGACCAGAAGGCCCCTGGAAAGTTAAAAGGGCCCCTGCGCAGATTGGAGGGGCCCCTGATCAGACCGAAAGGACCCCTGGGCGGGTAAGAAGGGCCCCTGAACATGCCGAAGTGGCCCCTGGCCAGCACGGAGGGTCTCCAGGGCAGGTCGGAGGGCCCCTTGAGCATGTCGGCAGGGCGACAAAGCAGCCAGCACAGGCCGACCAGAACAGTCGCTTGGCCGATCGGAGGGGCTCCTGGGCAAGCCAGAGGGGCCCCTGGCTAGACCGAAAGGGTCCCTGGGCCGGTCGGAAGGCCCCTTGAACATGCCGGATAAGTTCCTAGCCAGACTGGAGGGGCCCTGTGCAGGTCGGAGGGGCCCCTGAGCAGGGGTGGCGGATTGCGGGGGCAGGGTACCCAAAATTTCCCCTAGTCGGAAATCCTGGGAGCAAAGGGTAGCCCCCCCCCCCAGATTTTAGCCTGCTCAATCTGGGGGCAACATGACCCTTCCCCTCCCCAGGATTTTAATTTGAAGGGGAGATTTTGGGTACCCTGCGCCCCGCAATCCACCGCCCCTGCCTCTGAGCATGTTGACAGGGCGACAAAGCAGCCAGTGCAGTCCCTGGCCAGGTCGGAAGGACCTCTGAACAGGCCGAATGGGCCCCTTGACACACAAGAGGGGCTTCTTGGAAGGTCAGAGGTGAGACTGGTGAGACCGGAAGGGTCAAAACACGTAGAGATCCCAGATGAAGATTAAATACAAAGAGGACTTACTCCACAATACAAATATTAAAAGCGGAGCTTTCGGGTATATTGAACACCCTTCGTCAGGGTGCTACAATATACCCGAAAGATCCGATTTTATTTTTGCCTGTAGAGTAAGCCCTCTTTGTATTATATATTTCACCCACTCCACATCATGTCTTTTCGCTTCGCGGATCCCAGATGAGTCCCTGAACAGGTCGCAAGGGCGTAGAAAAGGTCAGAGGGGCCCCTAGACGATCTGAAGGGACCTTGGGCCTTTCAACAGTAAGAATACAGTTGTACAGGGAATAAAACTCAAAATTTTCGCGCCGCTCCGCAGCGCAATTTAACTACAAATTCAATTATATGCGGGTTAGGAAAAAATAGGTCAGTTTCTCGGCGCATTTATGTGTAATGTTGCTACTTTCCTATATTATTGTGAACAATAGTTCACTTTAGCACTTTTTCCCCGCACTTTTAAACGCACAATATAGCAATTTTAGAGGTCCGCACCATACGCAATGCGACGCATCTCATCCCAGGGCATAATACTCAAAATTTTCGCGCCGCTCCGCGGCGCAATTTGTTTAAGAGTTCCAGGTCTTGGGCTTAACAAAATATTCCAAGTTGGTATAGCTGATTCCAAATTCGTGTGGCTGGTTCCAAAGTTGATGAGGCAGTTTGCTAACTCCAGCTCCTAAACGTTGGTATGGCCAATACCATACCTGCCATTCTGCATTTTCCAGCCTTGTAACGTGCCTTTTCATGCGTTTTTTTTTTTTGGGGGGGGGGTCTTTCAACGCTTGGGAAGGGGCCCTTTCAACGCTCGGGAAGGGGCCCTTTCGAGGCGCCGCCCCCCCCCCCCCCCCCTGGACGAAATCCTGGCTACGTGCCTGAACACATACATATACATTTCACACTTCTCGTTGTTTCGAATAGCGGTGGGGTTTTCATATGAAATAACAACCTAGAGAACAACCCCCCCCCAAACAAAAAAAAAACGATCTAGAGCATTACCATGAGCATCGCCACCACCACGCTCTAGTGAGGTCCGAATGACACTGTAAGATGTGTTCGCCCAGCGGTGTGTCCATCTTATGTAGGCGAGCGTCACTCAGGTGCTCATTGAACCTGTAGCGCACTGGTCGAGTGTTCTCTCTCTCTCTCTCTCCCACATCACACGTATCTCGCCGCTCGACTTCACAAATCTTACAGGATATTTGATAAATTACATTTTTTTGTGTTGCATTTTCCCTTAAGGCCGTTCTCGCAAGTGTGACAGTGTTTGTTGCCTGAAGGGCATGGAGGATTGGCAAGGGTCGATGATACTAGATTTGTATTTAGGGAGTTATCATTTATCCAGACGGGTTTGATAGAGGTTTTTGAGTTGCGTAGAATGCCATTAACTCGACGGACTATTGTTTCGTTAACGTATGGGAGACGCATGTGAATTTGGGTAGTATTTTTGCGGGTGTTGTCTCTTGGGCCGCGCTTTTTCAAGTGTTTGTTGTGTTTGATTGTGCGTCTGATTATATCACTAGGGTAGCCGTTCTGTGAGAAGAGTTGAAAAATGCTGTCAAGACTGCGTGCCGTTGTGTCCTGATCCGATGAAACTCGTATTGCCGGTTGAATTTCTGCGTTGAGAACTGCTTCCTTTGTGCTCATAGGGTGTGCTGATGTGTAGTGCAGTATAATAGGAGCAGCCATAGGCTTAAAGTAAAGTTCTGTGGTGTACTTGCCGGATGGATAAACAGTAATCAACGTGTCTAGAAATGCTAGTTGTTCCGTGTTGCCTGTGTGTTCCATGGTCAGTCGTATACTGGGATGATGAGCGTTCATGAGATTGAAGAAATGGGCGAGTCTGTCAATGCCATGGGTCCACACACCTAAAATATCGTTGTGTACCTCACATAAAGGATAGGACCGTATGTCAAAGTCGAGAGGAAACTAGTCTCAAAAGAGTGCATGAAAGCTATGGCTACCGGAGGGGCTAGCCTGTTGCCCATAGCTATAATACCAGAGGTTTGTTTGAAGATTTTATAATTGAATCTTACGTAATTGTTTGTTAAAACACGTGTGAGAAGACAGCGGATGTCATTTATCGTGACTCCAAACGTATTGATTTTGTTCAGGTTTGTTTCAATTAAATCTATGACTGCATCAATGCCCTCTTGGATTGGGATACTTCCATACAAGTTGGCGACGTCTAGGCTAAATATGATGCTATTAGATGGAATGCTGGTCGGGAAGAGACTTTTCATGCGAGTTAGATACGACTCAGGATTGTTAAGGTGTGCTGGTATGCACTGGATAATTTGGGTGAGAATGACCTGTACGAACCAAGAAAGCTTGTCCAAAGGGTCACCACAGGCAGACACTATGGGGCGTAAGGGATTACCGGATTTGTGAGTTTAAGGGGTTCCGTAGAATTATGCAGTACGAGCGTGCTGTGGAAGGATTTTCCGGAGGTAGTCAGCTGGGACCTTGTTGTGGAGCGTTCTTTTCATCAGGGTCTGCGTTTCTTCTTCGAGCTTGGGCGTTGGGTTCTTCTTGATGCTGTTGTAGGTTTGCACTATCCTTTCCGCTTTTGTTATGTATTCATCTTTGTCCATCATTACTAGGTTTTTGCACTTGTCAGAGGGTTTGATGATGATGCTCTCATCGCGTTTCAGTGTGTCGAGCTCTTTTTTCGGTCGTTGGTGAAGTTTTTGGCTCATTTCCTCGTGTTCCTCGGTACAGGTTAAGTATCTTTGATTTAATTCTTCCTAGGCTGTCTTCGGTTTCTCTGGATACGTTCGGAGGCTGTCGTGCTCCACTGTCCGGGAAGAATGGATGAGGCATGACATTGTTTGGGGGCTCTGTTTCTTCCGAGTTGGCTGGTGGCGTATGTGATGGTTCTCCGATGAAGTCCGGTTGCTGGTGTTGGGGACCTGCTGCGCTCCTTTTCTTTTCTTCAATGACGTTTTTCCATTTCAGGCCATAAAAGGCACGTTCTATTCCAGCCTTCACCGAGTGTATCAGCGAGGGGGTAACTTTTTGTGATAGGTTGAACTTTGGACTTTTTTCCAAGAGGCTGGTTAATGTCTGACTCAGTGCTTTTTGCGAAAGGTTGACAAGACGAGGTTCATTATTTGATTTGGTCTCCTGCTTCGTGTTGGAATCCGCAGTAGAGCTGTTGTTGACAGGCATCGTTATTGTGTTCGTTGTGTTTGGGTTCACTTTGGCTTCAGCCGAGGAGTTAGTTTGTGTACTGATATGGGTGTGCCTCTCCCGAATATTCGTCCAGTGTTGTGAGTTCTTGTCATAGCTATATTGATGTGCAGGTGACCTTGTTTCTCGCAGAGTTTTGCTGGTTTGTTTTCGAGGCGATGCTGTACGGTTTGTAGTTCTTTTATGAAGAGAGTTTTGCCTTCTTCGTGAATCCATCGCAATTCCCTTATCTCCTCATTTAAAGGAAATAGTTCACCTTCGGAAATTTTTCAGAACACGATTTTATTATATTTTTTAATACAGTTTCTTTTGTTCTGTTTAACAATGGTCCTACATCGCGCCAATTCAGGACAGAAGGTTGTAAATTATTGATTTTATGGTGTGCGTTATTGGTCTGCGCATGGCAGTGCTGGCACTTTCAGACGGTACGGTACATCATATATGCGCCGTATTCCTTCGCCAAAAAGTCAAATATCTTCGGCTGGAGAGTCTTTTCAGCCAAGAAAAGTTCCAGATAAGGATTTCTCAACACGGGCTACAAAACTGCTATTTCAGTTCAAAACCCATGTTGAAGGTGAACTATTTCCTTTAAAGGAAATAGTTCACCTTCGGATTTTTTTTTTTTTTAAATACCGTCCATTAATATTTTTTTTAATCCATTCCATTAGTAATATTTCCTTTAATACCGTCCTCCGTAGCTTGTCTACATGGACTGAAATTCGTTGCTTCTTGTTAGAGTTGAGACGTTTGGTTCATGATGAATGTAGGTACGATGTTTAGAGACCTACAGTCAAGTAAACAGTTGATCTGGCCGAGTGCGCGCGCAAGTTTTACGTTAAATCCGATAAAGGCCACCATCTCTTTAGAACGATCATTAAAGGAAATAGTTCACCTTCGGATTTTTTTTCAGAACACGATTTTATTATATTTTTTAATACAGTTTCTTTTTTTTTATTTTCAAAAACGGTCCTACATCGCGCCAATTCAGGACAAAAGGTTGTAAATTATTAATGTTGTGGTGTGCGTTATTGGTCTGCGCATGCTCTATGCAGTGCTAGCACAGCTCAGACGGTACGGTATATCATATATGCGCCGCATTCCTTCGCCAAAAAGTCAAATATCTTAGGCTGGCGAGTCTTTTCAGCCAAGAAAAGTTCCAGATAAGGATTTCTCAACACGGGCTACAAAACTGCTATTTCAGTTCAAAACCCCATGTTGAAGGTGAACTATTTCCTTTAATAGGTAATGTTTTGATGTGTGAGATGATAGCGGATGCCATTGTGAGAATAATAAGTTGAAGAAATATGATCATAATATGGCAGTAATATCTTTATTGTATACCAAATATACTAAATGAAAAGATCCGAGCTTTCGTGGATAGCACATTATCAAGGATGAGTTTTGTACATGCTTTTGAAAAATATAACGCACAGCTTGCGCACGATCCGAATTGCGGGGGTACTCATGTCAATCTCGCATAATACACGTACAGACACACATACATATACACTTCACACTTATCGGTGTTTCGAATAGCGGTGGGGTTCTCATATTCAATCTCGCATAATACATGTACAAACACACATACCTATACACTTCACACTTCTCGGTGTTTCATAACAACCCACAGACGGGAGGCCAGGTCATATCACCCTTTGAAATCACCATAGGTGGTGACTTCAAAACGCGATACGACCCGACCTCCCGTCCGTTGGCCGTTATGGAATATCAACCTAGAGAACAACCCCCCCCCCAAAAAAAAACGATCTAGAGCATTACCATGAGCATTACCACCACCACGCTCTAGAGCATCACCATGATGATTAATGCAGTAATTGAGGCTTCATGACCAAATTCGAGTGCCTATATCTTCGATTTTAGATCATGATTGCTTGTCATTATATCACCGTAATGTATCGTCATAGCATAACTCTCACCCTAATTCCAAAATATAGAAGAGGGGGAAAAATACGTGCGCAAGCTGTGTGTTAGATTTTTCAAAAGCACGTACAAAACTCATCCTTGATAATGTGCTAGCCACGAAAGCTCGGATCTTTTCATTTAGCATATTTGGTATACAATAAAGATATTACTGCCATATTATGATCATATTACTTCAACTTAAAAAAAAGATATTGCTTTGAATTTCGGGGAGCATCGTCCATACTTGGTTCTCCAATATATCTTCCGGTTTTTGAATATGTTTGGAAAGTTTAGTTTTGGGCAATTGTTTCCCCAAAAATAATAGGTATTTTTTGGGAACAATTTCCCAAAATAAAACTTTTCAAACATATTCAAAAACCATAAGATATATTGTAGAATCCAGTATGGACGATGCCTCCAAAAAATCAATATCTATATTTTTGACTGACTTATGTCTCCATAAGTGGTTGCTATTTCCAAACACGCCCGCCAGCTGTATACACTTGGGAAATATGCTGCCGGGCCGGGTCGGGCCGCTCATATTCAAATTTGTCCTATATACCACGGAAAGACGAGCGAGCGCTTCGCGCTCGCTCGTAATTACCGAGCGGGCGCTTCGTCAACTTACTAGACAAATTTACATTTGACCCGCCCGACCCGGCCCGACCCGGCCCGACCTGGCCCGACCCGGCCGACCCGGCCCGACCCGGCCCGACCCGGCCCGACCCGGCCCGACCCGGCCCGACCCGGCCCGACCCGGCCATACAGACGCTTTTCAGAAGCTAATAACTTTGCAACCACTGCTCCGATTGAGATCGAGTTTTCACCATTAGATAGAACCATGAAATAAATATTGATTTTCTTATTGTTCGTTCTGATAAGGGTGGTAACACAGCGCGTGGCACCCGAAGATGTTGCAATATAAAAATAAAATAAAAATGATCGAAAATGGCTTGATTTATCTAAGCATTCGTTTTGTTTACGCTAAAGATGCAGCCGCTCAGGACGTGCTCCCTTTTGGCGGATTCGAGAAAAGATATCATGTACAATTTAATCAAACTTAATTTTTATGTTGGCATGCATGGAGGCCTGGCAAGTTTTATGGAGGACTAAAAGGACTAAAAGGACTATGTGTTACTACCACGTGCGCTCCCGCACCGTTCAATATTTCAAACCTGTTTTAGCTTTACCAGTGTGCGCCCGCTCAGTCATCCCCCAAAAAGGCGTTTTACTGGTAATATGATATTCGGTGGCTATTGGAAGCTTTACCGACCTGAATTACGCCGACCAAAAGAGGTATTACAGCGTTTTACTAAAACTTTATTTATAACTTTCATGTTTTAAAATACGCGTAAATTTTGGGTGGATAGTGGTCAGAATTGATTGCGCTTTACAGCTGTACAATTTGTATCGTTTAGCACCTTCCGGTGTTGACGGTATGGCGGTGTAATTAAATAAATATTCGAAAATTGACATTGTTTATATTACAGGCGGATTTTAGTACCGACATATTGTTATGAAACCTAACGTTTCACATGCATTATAGAGACGGTACATTTGTCTACTCATTAGCACTTGTTTCATGTCTGCATGTCCCATAGGTCCCGAACACTAATTTGAATCGTGAAACATGTTAAATAATGAAATTACACTATTTTGCTATTTACTTTGCACGTGAGAGGCGCTGCTCGCCGAACCACATTGCATACGCCAGCCGGTTCATTTCTCTACACGCCTGTGTGTATCCGTGCCGATCGGACTACAAATTACCGAGATATCGACCTGGTATTGCATCCGTGTTTCGCGTGTTTTCACATTTTACACACACACATTTCGCCCGGGTTTTTCTGCATGTTGAACCAATGGAAACATATGCCCCTTCTGACGCGTGCTGTGGCCGACACAGGCATTGGAGCGACTTGATTTTTTGCCGTGGATCGTCACAAAGCTTAAAGCTGTCGTGTGTGCAAATTTCACCGTCATCGGTGCTGCCTTCTGTGCTGTGCGTGTGTCTAAAGAAATGAGGGCACAGACACACAGACACACTACACACGACACGGCCCACGACAGTGAAATTTGTACACACGACAGTTGCTTGCTTTGTGACGATCCACGGCAAAAAAAAAAACAAGTCGCTCCGATGTCTGTGTCAGTCACAGCACGCGCCAGAAGGGGACATGTTTCCCCTTGGTTTAACATGCCGAAGAACCCGAGCGAAATGTGTGTGTAAAATGCGAGAAGAAAAAAACGAAACGTGGATGCAATCCCAGGTCGATATCGGTAATTTAGGGTCCGATCGGCACGGGATAAACACAAGCGTATAGAGATATTAGCGGGCTGGTGTATGCAATGTGGGTCGGCGAGCAGCGCGAAGCACGTGTGAAGTGAATAGCGAAATAATTTAAATTTCTTGGTTTTACGTTTTTCACGATTAAAGTCAGAACTCGGAACCTATCGCATGTATGTACCTGTA
>JAXIVJ010016482.1:27500-28715 GCA_036785665.1 Chirona hameri | reverse complement strand
ACATACATACGAGACAGTACATGACAGTACATGACAGTACAGACATACATGTACATACATACAGACAGACAGACATACAGACATACGATGTGTACATACAGTACATACAGACATAGTCACATACAGTACATGACAGTAACAGACAGACAGACATTACAGTACATACATGACAGTACATACATACATAATACAGACATACATACATATCATACATACATTACATACAGTACAGACATACAGTTACATAGACATACATGACATACAGACATACATACAGTACATACAGACATGACAGTACATACAGTACATACAGTACAGACATACAGACATTACAGACAGTACAGTTACAGACAGACACAGTCGACAGACAGTACATACATGACAGACACCACCGCGGATGCTCTGCCCCCACCCCCACCGTTGCGGCTGTCCCCCTCGCTGCCAGCCATGCAGTCACCTCCACCCACCCTCCATCCCACCCACCCACCCATCCACCCACCCACCCACCCACCCACCCACCCTCCCGACCACCCGTCCCACCCACCCAGCCCACCCACCACCCACCCACCCACCCACCCACCCACCCTCCCACCACCCACCCACCCACCCTCCCACCCACCCACCACCAACCCACCAACCCACCCTACCCTCCCTCCCACCCACCCTCCCAACCCTCCCACCAACCCCCTACCTCCCACCCTCCCACCCACCCACCCACCCACCCACCCAGCCCACCCACCCGACCCACCCATCCCACCCACCCTCCCACCCTCCCCACCCACCCTCCCACCCTCCCACCCCAACCCACCCACCCACCACCAACCACCACCATCCCACCACCCACCCTCCACCCACCCACCCACCCCCACCCACCCTCCTCCACCCACCCACCACCCACCCACCCACCCACCCTCCCACCCACCCCACCCACCCACCCACCCACCCTCCCACCCACCCCACCACTCCCCACCCACCATCCCACCCACCACCCTCCACCCTCCCACCAACCCACCCCACCCACCCACCCCCACCCACCCACCCACCCTCCTCACCTCCCACCCTCCGACCCTCCCACCACCCACCCTACCCTCACCTCCCACCCCACCCTACCACACACCTCACCTCCCTCACACCTACATCCAACCACCACTACCTACATACCCCCCACCCTACCTCACATCCTACCCTCCAACAACCACACCCAACCTCCATCCA
>JAXIVJ010016482.1:10000-22500 GCA_036785665.1 Chirona hameri | reverse complement strand
CCACTTTCCACATTTATGCTGCGATGTCTTAACGATATTGACCTTTGTGCTACAAGGAACTAAACCTTTGTGCTTTAGTTCCCTGGTGCTACATTTTCTCATTTTTACATAGGCTTGTACCGATCAGTAGAATCCCGGACGAGATCAAGACTATGGCGGTTATTTTTGAAGTATCTTTGCCACACTTCTGTGTAAAATTCGCAGCGTGTTTGGGATATTTTGGAGAGCAAAACCATGTTACCTTAAAAAGTGCACGGCACGAAATCCCAGCGAGAGCTGATCGCTCATTGGTAAGTCATGTTCCGTTGGCGTGTCATTGTTTTTGTTCTAGTGAACTGCGTTGGAACAAGCAGTTCACTATATTGAATGGGTACCAATCACAATGGAAGGAGGTTCTCAGTGGGGTTCCACAGGGCTCAGTCCTGGGCCCATTGCTTTTTATAATATTTGTGAATGCAATTGAGAACAGTATAGACAGCAAAGTCTTGAAATTTGCAGATGATCTAAAAGTTGTCAGGATTATTAGAGGAAAACATGATCAGGATGTTTTTCAATCAGATCTGGACAAGCTAGTTGAGTGGTCTGAAGCATGGCAGATGAAATTCAATTTGAGTAAATGTAAGATTATGCACGCTGGACGGGTTAGCAGTAAACATAGGTATGAAATGGGTGGGCAGAAAATGGAGCAGATTGAAAAGGAAAGAGATTTAGGTGTCGTGGTAAACAATAGACTATCAGCGTCAGACCAGGTTGTAGAAGCTAGGAAAAAGGCACTTAGAATGCTAGGGGCCATTAACAGAAATGTTTCCTACAAGAGTGACAAAGGTAATAACAAAACTGTATTGTGCATACGTTAGACCACATTTGGAGTATTGTGTACAAGCCTGGTCTCCAACATATGAGAAAGATTGCTGGTTGTTAGAAAGAGTTCAAAAAAGGGCAACAAAAATGGTTAATTGTCTTGGTAGTTTACCTTATGAAGATAGATTAAAAAAATTGGGTATGTTTTCACTTAGATATAGAAGGCTAAGAGGAGATCTAATTGAAGTCTTCAAATTTGTAAATAGTCAGCATTCTGGATATTTAAAGGGTATGTTTGAGTTCAATAGGGAAAATCGAGGTAGAGGTCATCAGCATAAACTCATTATGAAACAAAGTAGGACTAGGCTACGACAGTCATTTTTCAGTAGAAGGGTTGTAGGACATTGGAATATGCTACCAGGGGATGTCGCTGATGCAGTGACACTTGCTTCCTTCAAAATTAGATTATATAAATACTTTACAGAGAAGGGATTAGTTCATAAATACTCGTGGGATTAGCCTTCTTTTATGCAGGTAGAGTAAGGTGATTTGAAGGGGCGAGACTGGTGGAGGGGGGGGGGGGGGTGGGGTGGGGTGGGGTGGGGTGCAACCTCGGATGGACCCAAGAGGCTCTGTGTTGCACTTTTCTTTTATGTCTGATGTCTTTAAGGCGTGCTTTCCTTGTGAACATACGAATATAAAACTAAGATTAGTTGTCACGGGTAGGACTGAAACATTGAAGCAGGTATTTAGGTTTTGTAAGTGGCTCACTTGAAGATTGTGTAAAGCGTCTCCATTTAAGTTTGTTTAATATGCAATACTTAATACATGTTGTGATGTACAGAAGCAATGTACTTCATTGAATTTTATTTTAAATACATAGAAGTAATGGGGGACCCTTGGATATCTTGATTTATCTTTTTGCTTTGATGTTTAAGTGATGTATTCAGAAACAAGATTTGGGCTACGTCATCAAATGTATATTGATAAAGAATTGGGATTAAATATGCACTTTCACAGCTTACAAACAGGTAAATTAGGTACCTACGCAGAACATAAGAGGCAAACAATCTAAAAGTACTATCATTACATTGATGTGTGATTGGTATTCCAATAATGGCAAATTTGTATTTGATTGCAAAGCTATCGTATTTAAAAGGTTTTTCATGTACGGCGGATAACAACAAAGGTACCAGTACATGACGTCCATGAAGACAGCAACGTATTCGTATTCGTATTCAAATACGCATTCAAAGTTACTCCGATTTCGCCCACATTTGCACACGATAAGCCCAATGGCGTCAGTACACACTACGGAGACTATGAAGTTATACACGTATATAATAAACGGTTTGACTTACAGAGGTCAAAAAGGTCAAATACGGGGTACCCCATATCCTCTCACCTAATTAACTTAGATCAATTTTATAATGACAAAATACTCGGAACACGATGAGGATCATGCACAAACCAAGATTTGACCAGCCTGGGTCACTGTTTGACCTCCGTTCAAAAATGTCATTTTCAATGGGTGATAAATATTTGCGCGGTACCCTATACAATATCAGCAAACGCACTTATATATATATATATATATATATATATATATATATATATATATATATATATATATATATATATATATATATATATATATATATATATATATATATATATATATATATATATATATATATATATATATATATATATATATATGAAATTGAGCACAGAACCATCCACAAGTGGCCATAGTTTGTGCGCAACACAACATATGACCTTACTCTGCTACCGTCTGACCTTAGGTATACAAAACACGTGAAAAACATGGTTTGGGGCAAAAATTGCGGTACCGCATAACTCCTACGTTAATTAAAGTAGACAAGTCATCCCAGTGCCATAATTTTTGCATTAGCACATAGATGGTGCACACAAAAAGATATATCCAAAAATGTCACCGTTTGACCTCAGGTCACGTCCACATTTTTAATTGCGGCTTATTAGACAATGACGGGGTACCGCATAACTTTTTCCCTAAACGGTATAGGGAATCAGCCCAATAGCTTAATATTCGCAAAAGACCATAGACGGTGCACACAGAGCGATATAACCCCTTCAGGTCATCGTTTGACCTCAGGTCACGACATAAGTTACCATTATAACGTACGGGAGAATGACGCGGTACCGGATATTTCCCCCAAAATCACTTAGAGAACCCATTCTACCACCATCGCCTTCTCTTTAACCCACCGAAGGTGCACAACTCAAGACTTGACCCCTGCAGGTCACTGTTTGACCTTAGGTCACCTGGAAAGGCGCTTATATCGATTTAACAAGCCGTCCAAATACGTATTCGTTGTTTACCGTCGTTCAAACGTATAACCAAATGTTGATGCATATGAGTATATTTGAAACCTAAAAACATTTCTAGCTGAGGTCAATCGTTTGACCTCAGCTAGAAATGCGACCTCAGCTCGAAATGCGGGAGGTCAAAGAGTGCCCGCGAGGTCAAATATCGGGCATCGCATAACTTTTTCCCTTAAGTACTTACCGAAGTCGTTTCAACGGCTACATATTCCCACCAGCCTATAGACGGAACACAATGAGTGATCCGACCGCCCCTGGTCACCGGTTGACCTCAGGTCACAACATAAGTTACCGTTGTGACACACGGGAGAATAACGCGGTACCGGATATTTTCCCCAAAAAATATCTTCCAGATCCCATTCCGCCATCCTCGCCTTCCCTGTAACCCACCGAAGGTGCACAACTCAAGACTTGACCCTTCCAGGTCACCGTTTAACCTCAGATCACCTGGAAAGGCGCTATTAATACGCCGTTCTTTTTTAACGAGCCGTTCAAATTCGTATTCGTTGTTTACCGTCCGATTGTGTTCAAACTTATACCAAATGTTAGTGTCTATGACTCATATGAGTGAATTCGAAACCTAAAAGCATTTCTCGCTAAAAGCATTTCTCAGTATTTTCTTAGACTTTCGTAGACCTCTTGCCAATAGTGACCCTGTGTGACCTGACCTTGACCTTGACCTTTGCTCAAAATTTCACTTTTGGTAATGTGGTAGATGTATTATACTTTTGAGTGTTTTTTTATCGATAAAAGTCGTACTCTAAGGCTTTGAACGGAAGGTATGGCCAATCAACTCAAATAACTATATTTTGCCTTTGACCTGCAGACCGTGACCTGACATGTGACCTTATTTTAGGAATTTAAGTTATGCGTTAGATTCGTATCATTGAGAGCTTTCGATTGTCGCCTTGTGCGTCTCGCTGCAGTCATTGGTTCGGAAGATACGAGGGGGGGGGGGGTAAAATTTACCCCCCAGTGTTCGGCTGGAGACCCCTGCGGGACGCGGGTTAAAACAGAAATGTGTATACAAAACTGTCCTTAATCATTTAATTGGGTATGCTGTTATTGATTCTGAAGGAGGTAAACCATACAAATCATGTGATTGAAATATACAGCCTTCCAAGAATACGTTTATGGCTTATCAGATATATTTATACCAATAATACGGCACCTGGCAAAGCTCTAAAATAAGAACTTAACTTATTCAATACATTTCTCATTTGGCCTGCAGTATGACTCACCACGGTGTTCTGAGTTCTAACAACAGACTCGATACGACCTATGGGTGCTGGGGGGGGGGGGGGGGGGAGGGGGATCAGTGGCAGCTGAACTGAATGCTATTGATCGTAGACGAACCACACCTGGTCGGCGTTGCCAAAGGTTGGATGGCGTGCTAAATCCAGCAAATAGAGTCCACTTCGCAGCTGACAAGGTGCTCTGCTACCATTTTAAGGACATAAATCATCTTCGGAAAATATTGTTATTATTAAAATGTGTCTAAGAATGTGGGCTTAATTCACCGAAAACCGAACATAGCTTACTGTAGGCATGAACAATTTTAACAAGTTAGCTGAACACCGATATGACAACACAGACCCTGACCTTGCCTTGCCTTGCACAGACCCTGAGCAGTTCGAAATCAAATTATGACAAACCATACCTCTTGGTGCTAAACAGACTCATCACAAGCCAGTGTTGCAAGCTTGAGATATGTAGCCTTTTGGTGGTTTTCTATCGACATTCGCAAGATGCGAAACTTTGTCATCGCCAAGCATCTACCAGCGATGGCAACTCCAGGAATTTCCCACAAAGACATTTATATCTCAGATACCTGAGTGTTAAAAATATTATCGTCTTGAATGGCTCGAAGTAAAATAATTTGCTTGTCTGACGAATTACTGGAAAAGATGCTTCTCCGACTAATTACCCAACTAGGAATATAAAATACCTCCCGGGGCCGAGAAAAAGCTTGTTTAAGTCCGAGGTCAGCCTGACAAATTTGTACACTAGCCCGTAGGGCGAGTGCAAAACAATCAGGATGACCGAGGAGTTAAACAAACTGCCGGCCTTAGGGAGGTATTTATTTTACCATATGCCGTTTATGTACTGTATTCTTTTACAGATGGGATCTATTGAACTTCAAAGTGTTTAATCAGCCTATTAGGTACGCACTGTGACATTCGTATATAAAGACCCTTTTCTCTGCATTTGGGTTTCCGAATGGCCAATAATAAAGACCTCCAAGAAAAGAGAAACATGATAAGAGAGCAGAAGAATGCTAATAGAATCCAGTCGCGATTCAGATACCTACTGTGAGGAAAAATAATGGAGCAACGGATCAAACTACTTCAAAGAACACTGCAAAACACAGAACAGTGTCAATCTTCTGGAGTGGTGCAAAACGGAACTCACCTTACTCGTGTACTTATTCGATCGATTGAAGCAAGGAAGGGTAATAGCTGGCACTATGAAGCGATCACTTTCGAACTTTCGACCGAACACTTCAAGACACTGCAGAGGCGTTAGATCTGCAACAGTTAATCAGACAACCAACCAGAATCAGCAACACTAGCCAAAATCTACGCGATCTTATTTTCATAAATAGCAGTAACTTAATCACTGATACACTCACACTCTTTCATCATTCTCCCACCTTGATCACTTTCCAATATACGTGACAGTTCGACTAACACCGCCTCCTGGAAACGCAGAACGAACGCATACATATGCTTGGGACTATTCAAAATTAAACGCCCCTTTACTCTTCTGCAAAACACGGACTGGGCACGTATTTTGAACAATGATTTAGATACAGCGACAGACCTATTTATATATGCTATTCACGACGCCGCAGCTGCCTCGATGCCAATTAAACGCAAAACTAATCAATCAAAACAAAAACCTTGGATCACTTCTGAATTAAAGCGAAACATTCGAAAACGCGACAGATTATTCAAAAATGCAAAATAACTCAGTGTGATTTTAATTGGAATAGATGGAGATACCAAAGAAACCTAGTCACATCCATCAACAGATGACTCAAAGACGAATATGTACAATACCAAGTACACAAATTAGTGGCACAAAAACAAAACTCCTACAAATACCATCAAACATTACGCACCATCACAGGACGTATACGAGACGATACCATCCCACCTTCCCAATCAGACAACGGCGACATCATTACTGACGAATACGAAAAGGCGACGCTATTAAACGATCACTTTGCTGCTCAATCTACCCTTAATATTCCGGAGACTCACAAACCCACACCAAACAAAGCTCATACACTACCATTGCCCTCACTCGAAAATATTGTCACATCCGAGCAAGAAGTTCTCCGCATTCTCAACTCCCTAGACCCAAACAAGTCAACCGGCCCAGATGGAATACCAGTAAAATTGCTTAAACTGACTGCACTTTTGATCTCTAAACCATTAGCAAAATTATTCACCAAATCCCTAGTCAGGAAAATTTCCAAGTAGATTTAAAGAAGCACACGTAAAACCAATATTCAAAAACAAAGGTTCTCCATCGGATTGTTCTTGCTATCGACCAATTAGTATTCTTTCGGCCCTTTCCAAAGTCTTTGAAAAAATAGTATATAGAAAGGTGTATGGTCATTTTACTGAACATTCTCTTCATTCTGACAAACAAAGTGGATACAGACAGCGCCATAGCACTCAGCAACAACTACTATATTTGACTCATAACCTATACAAATCTCTCGACTCAGGACGTGACTTCACTGCAATATATCTCGACATTTCCAAATATTTTGAAAAATTTGGCATCAGGGTCTACTATACAAGTGTAACCACGACTTTGGAATCACTGGACGACTGTTGGACTGGTTTACATCATACTTGGAAGACAGACGACAGCGAGTACGAATACGGGACACCTTTTCGACGACTCAGATCATAAACGCTGGCTGTCCGCAGGGCTCTGTACTGGGACCATTACTTGCACTCATATATCTAGACGGACTCTCAAACAAGACTAAAAATGACATTCTTTTCTTTGCTGACGACACATCACTCTACGCCTCACATACAACGGCAGACTTACTAGCGACTCAACAATCATTACAGCACCACCTCGACGAAATATACAAGTACGGTAGAGAATGGGCTATTACATTTAACATCGAAAAACAATTCAGCAGACATTCTCATACAAACAAGATAATTCATCGCCGACACTGACATTCGGAGGTGATCCAGTGCCAATTCATGACGATCACACGCACCTTGGCATGACTTTCTCCAAAGACCTCCGCTTTCACCAACACATAAACACAATATGCCGCAAAATAAACAAAACGCTCAGTCCTCTGTATAGCATTGCAAAACACATACCAAGACCAATTCTAGATCAAATATACAAAGTATACATTAGGCCTCATTTCGACTACTGCGACGCCATCTATGACGGACACATAACAATACAAGATGCGACCAGACTCGAGACATTGCAAAACAGAGCTGCAAGACTGGTTACCGGGGGGTTATTCAGGACGCCTTCCGACAATCTACGGACAGAACTGGGATGGGACAGACTAACAACGAGACGACGTTTACACAGACTCACGCTCTATCACAAACTGAACGACCCAGGACAACGTTGCCAAAACTACATCACAGCAATCATGCCAAACACTGGAGCTCAAGACACCAACAGACAACTCAGAAATGCTAACATGCACACTAAAACCACCAGCCGCACATCATCATACCGCAAGTCATTTTTCCACACAACTTGCACACAATGGAACGAACTGCCCAGCACAACACAACATCTTACACACTCCGCTTTCAAACAGCAGCTCAGCGAGCACCTGGGAGCGTCCGATCCACCCATTTACTTTACTGTTGGATCAAAAAAGGGGAATATTTTGCACGCGAGACTAAGAATGGATATGACTTATTTGAATTCTCATTTATTTAGTATTCAGAAAGCAACAACGCCCTCTTGTCAATGCGGACATCGCAATGTAACCATTAGTCATTTCGTCCTTTCATGTCAAAATCATACGGAGCAGAGAGACATTTTGTTCAACAGCATCTCCCAAACATTACTTCCTGACTTTAGAAATAAATCACCCAAGGACCAACTACAAATTATACTATACGGGACAGACCACACCGGCGGCGGCGGTCGGTCGGTGACCTTGCATTTCCATAATTTCTTGCTAAATTCGAAATGATTTGCTGATCTTCCTTAATTTTGTTCAGCAATCACCACCCTAAATGGACGCGACGTGCTCGGAGGTGAGTGTGGGGGCTTCGACCTACACCAGAGCGAGCTGTGCCGTGGCGGCGGTCGCAGTTAACCATTTATCCTTCTTTTCAGACAGGGTGCCTTGATTTAAGCTTTTTTGCTTTTACACCTTTCTGATTTACTTTCATATTTTGTTTAATTTATGTTTAATAAACTTGGTGATGATGATGATCACCTTTCATTGCATGCTTTCAGTCGCCAACCACTTCCAAAAGAATCACAAACTGTGCCCATAGTCAACTCAGTAGACAAGTATGATTACGCAGTGCTATGAATTTTCTGCACACATTTCGTGTTGCCGTATGTTATTGGAGTCAGATATCCGAATAATATGCGCATCAATATCTGTGTGTTGTATTTAATACAATAAATAGGTACGTATGTGACAGTACACAACTGTTTTAAGGTGATTCACAGGGTTTATTCGACAAATCCAGTAATCATGATTATAGGAAATATGTATTTTTGATTTTGGCACTTCCGCTCTGAATATTTTCTGAAATATTTGTCTGGGAAACTCAAAATGCCCCGGGCCAAATCGTTTCCCAGATCCCTTTAACACTATCCGCAGCGGGCCGAAAGCATTTCCCAAAAGCACGTGCTAATGTTGAAAGGATATCTCGGCATATGGTAACGGTGTTTTTATGGCACTAACTAATCATCGATATGAATGTCTAATACTTCTTCATCATTGAATCAATTAAGATGAACATGTATGTGTATCAACTTATCATTTTGCGCCGCGTACACTCTTTCACTTATTTAAGCAATAGTTCATTTTCCTTGACTGAGCCTCGGAAACGTAACTCGCCTCGAAATGACAAGTGTCTATTTCGGAGTTAAATGTCACTTTCCGTCCACTCCAGCAAAAATGGCAGGTCCGTGTTCGCTGATTTCTGCCGGTCTTTTCATCGGACTAATGCCGACCGAATGTCATGCAGCATTCGATGCCATGAGTACGAGTACCTTTCAAATCATAGAGCCAGGTCAGCGCGCTTCGTGTTCGTAGACATCGGTAAATGCTTCCATTGAATCTTACACCCACCACAAACTGACACATTTGATTCCATTATCACACATGCCTTCATACATCCTCTCCAACAGCTACTGCATTCCCACAACACCCCACTCCAGTACCCCCTCACACCTGTTTGCTCCGTTGGCGGAGAGCTGCAACACCCCATCACACCCCGGCGCCACCCCATTTTCGCCACGTGCTTAGCGTTGGCGCGTGATTTCGCCCAGGGCCCGGAGCGATCCGGAGCGGCCCGGAGCGGTCCGGGACGGACCCGGCCAGCGCGGCGCGGCCAGCCTGTATTCCAGACCAGCCCCGCCGGCTGAATAGTGAGTCGGCGCGCCAGTCGTCCGTCCCGGCTACGGCGCCCCAGAGACGTATCCATTTCACTAGCACGGCAGTCGCCGGCCGGGCCGGGCGGGTCGGCCCGGAGGCGCGGCAGGGTCGGCGGAGGCCCCACTCTGTAATTGACGGATGACCGGCCGCCGACGGAATGCCGGCCAAACTGATCAGAGCGGACCAACCGCCGGCCGACCGCCGACCGCCGGCTCCTGGCCGCCGACCGCCGACCGCCGACCGCCGACCGCCGACCGCCGACCGCCGACCAAGCTGACTAACTGCCGACCGCCGACTGCCGGCCGCCGACTGCCGATCGCCGACCGCCGACCGCCGACCAACTGCCGACTGCCGACCGCCGACCAAGCTGACCAACTGCCGACCGCCGACTGCCGACCGCCGACCGCCGGCTCCTGGCCGCCGACCGCCGACCAAGCTGACCAACTGCCGACCACCGGCTCCTGGCTGCCGACCGCCGACCGCCGACCGCCGGCCAAGCTGACCAACTGCCGACCGCCGACTGCCGACCGCCGACTGCCGACCGCCGACCGCCGACCGCCGGCTCCTGGCCGCCGACCGCCGACCGCCGACCGCCGACCAAGCTGACCAACTGCCGACCGCCGGCTCCTGGCTGCCGACCGCCGACCGCCGACCGCCGACCAAGCTGACCAACTGCCGACCGCCGGCTCCTGGCTGCCGACCGCCGACCGCCGACCGCCGACCAAGCTGACCAACTGCCGACCGCCGGCTCCTGGCTGCCGACCGCCGACCGCCGACCGCCGACCGCCAATCAAGCTGACCAACTGCCGACCGCCGGCTCCTGGCTGCCGGCCGCCGACCGCCGACCGCCCACCAAGCTGACCAACTGCCGACCGCCGGCTCCTGGCTGCCGACCGCCGACCGCCGACCGCCGACCAAGCTGACCAACTTCCGACCGCCGGCTCCTGGCTGCCGACCGCCGACCGCCGACCGCCAACCAAGCTGACCAACTGCCGACTGCTGACTCCTGGCTGCCGACCGCCGACCGCCGACCGCCGACCGCCGACCGCCCACCAAGCTGACCAACTGCCGACTGCTGACTCCTGGCTGCCTACCGCCGACCGCCAACCAAGCTGACCAACTGCCGACTGCTGACTGGCCTTGAGACCGCAAACCGCAGACCCACGACTGACCGCCGACCGCCGACTGCTGACTGAGCTGACTGAGCTGACTGAACTGACTGAGCTGACTGAACTGACTGAACTGACTGAGCTGACTGAACTGACTGAACTGACTGAACTGACTGAGCTGACTGAACTGACTGAGCTGACTGAACTGACTGAGCTGACTGAGCTGACTGAGCTGACTGAGCTGACTGAGCTGACTGAGCTGACTGAGCTGACTGAGCTGACTGAACTGACTGAACTGACTGAGCTGACTGAACTGACTGAGCTGACTGAACTGACTGAGCTGACTGAGCTGACTGAGCTGACTGAGCTGACTGAGCTGACTGAGCTGACTGAACTGACTGAGCTGACTGAACTGACTGAACTGACTGAGCTGACTGAACTGACTGAGCTGACTGAGCTGACTGAGCTGACTGAGCTGACTGAGCTGACTGAGCTGACTGAACTGACTGAGCTGACTGAACTGACTGAACTGAATGAGCTGACTGAGCTGACTGAGCTGACTGAACTGACTGAGCTGACTGAGCTGACTGAACTGACTGAACTGACTGAACTGACTGAACTGACTGAACTGACTGAACTGACTGAACTGACTGAGCTGACTGAGCTGACTGACTGACTGAGCTGACTGAACTGACTGCACTGACTTTAACTGCTACCATATTGTTAGCCCCGGCCAATAGACTGAGCTGACTGAACTGACTGAGCTGACTGAACTGACTGAGCTGACTGAGCTGACTGAACTGACTGAACTGACTGAGCTGACTGAGCTGACTGAGCTGACTGAGCTGACTGAGCTGACTGAACTGACTGAGCTAACTGAGCTGACTGAGCTGACTGAGCTGACTGAGCTGACTGAGCTGACTGAGCTGACTGAGCTGACTGAGCTGACCGACCAGCCGCTCGCTGACTGCTGACCGCCGACCGATTGCCTGATGTCCAATGATTGACCAGCGCCCGCAAGCCACCGACCACCGACCAGCGCCCGCCGACCACCGACCACCGACTTGCTGACAGAGCTGCGAAACTGTGGACAGCTGCCTGACCGACTCACTCTCAGACTAACTGAGGATGCAGCGCAGAGCCCTCATGGGATCAGACTAGTTTTTGCAGGCTCCATGGATTGGATACGGAAGATGTCATTCAGCTGGGGAGACAAATTGTCCGTGCAATTGTTGTTCGCCGCGACCGGCGACACGTGACTTTGCTGTTTTGGTCATCAACATTTTTGGTATTATACTATCAGATCGCACGCTTACATTTAAACAACTTTGTAATTATTGGCTCGACATCCATTATAATTCTGCTTAAAGGGACTGTGCCTACTCACATTGCTCAATTGGGGTTATTGACACTGGTCTATAGAACATAATTTTCTGAATTGAACCATTACTTCATTTCTCCAGATTCACCCCAGTTGCTGAGATATTCCAAAGACTCCAGGAACTGGCTGGTAGCAAACAAATATCGGGTAGACTCCAGAGGGCTTCCACTACTAGAAGCACTGCAACTATCGATTTAACTGCTAT
>JAXIVJ010016482.1:0-5000 GCA_036785665.1 Chirona hameri | reverse complement strand
CCACTGGCCCAAGCTCATGGGCGCCCCTCTTCCAAAATGTGGCGCCCCTTTATTACAGTAGCGATGGCGACAGGATGCTTCCGAAGGCGGCAAGGTGTCTTCCGAGGGCGACATGGTGCCTTCTAAGGGCGGCATAATACGCTCTAAGGGCGGCAGAATGCCTTCCGAGGGCGGTAAGACGTCGTCTGATGGCGGCAAAACTCCTTCCGAGGGCGGCACGATGACTTCCAAGGGCGGTATAATGCGTTCTGAGGGTGGTATAATGCGTTCTGAGGGCGGCACAATGCTTTACGAGGGCGACAATATGTCTTCCGGGGAGGGTGGCATGATGCCTTCCAAGGACGGCATGATGCCTTTCGAGGGCGGCAAGATGTTTTGCGAGGGCGGGTGGAGTTTCCTATTCAAATGGTGGGGCCCCAGCAACTTCCCGCTTTTCCCCACCAACTTTTGTCAGATTTGAACGGTCCCTGGCGTTCAAATTATCATGTTCACTTCAAACATGCAAAACAACCAGGCAATGTGATAGTTTGCCCCACTAACTTTTATCTGAAAAGATCCACACATACTTCCGAGGGCGACGAGATACCTTCCGAGGGCGGCATATTGCGTTGCGAGTCGTGACTGAGCAGTCGGCGCCCCTGCATGCCTTGCAGGGGGGGGGGGGGGGCTGCGAGTGCATGTGTCGCCTGTCGAGTCGTGAGTGCCGGCGGCACCCCTTTTGGACTGGAGATGACGACCCCAACAGCCGTATCTTCCCCCTCCCGAAATGTGTTTTCTGGTTGTGCACCTGGGCCGATCCCTTTTATTATAATTCACCACTGTACCCGTCATGATGCACCGAAGCGATGGGTACCATTTGAATGTCTGTGCGATTTACCGTTTGCAAGTTATTGGCTGATATTTCCTTTCCTTCCTTGATTTTTTTAAAATTAATTGTGAAATCTGTTAACGGCAGCGCAGTTGCTATAGCAGAAGACCGACATACACCGCGATGTTTTGTTTTACGTCGCGTGATTTTGAGTTCAGACCTCACAGGCAGTCATGAATAGGTATGTCCAATGTTAATGTGCAACAGGGGCGGATCTAGGGGGGAGGGTCATGCCTCCCCCAAAGGTCCTGAAACTATGAATTGCCGCCCCCCCCCCAAAAAAAAAACGGTCGGACGTACAGTTGTAAAAATTGCCTTGGGATCAGTCCGAATCCAGCTATCCACAATTACAGACTTGACAATTTCGCGCCGCTTCGCGGCATGACACAAAATACGCAATTGCTTATACAAATTTGGAAAATGGGAAAATGAATTCATTAAGTGTCTGGCAGAGTCTCTCCTTGGCGGTACCTAATTGCTAGCCCCAGGGCCCAATCCCTTCATAAAATATTAACTTTCAAGTGGGATACGTGTTTAGCTAGTCTACACAGTTCCGAAAAAAAGGCGACGCGACCGCAAAGACGCGGACATCGGCACCCAGAAGCTGCTCTAGAGGTGCCCAACTTGCTGGACTGAAGACCAGGCCAGGACCATCTCCCCAAGCCATCTCGTCCAGGCTCCTCCAGATCCGCAGGGACCATTTATGTGCGGAAAAGTCGTTTTGCCTCTTGCTGCTTTCAAACCATTTGCACTGTTACCAGTTGTTTGTTACAGTTCGGTACATGCATAGTTGTTTGTTACAGTTCGGTACATACATTCGGTGTATGTATACAGTTATTATTAGCATATGTACTATTGAGCGCTGACTGCCACCGGTCATCGTGATTTACTATCCGAAGAATATATATATGAAAACTACTTTAATTTCAATATTTTTCATCATACCGAGATGTTCAACCAGGAATAGGGGTTACCTGAGGCCTGGCTCCACTCACGGTCTGGTTCTAATATTAAAATTTCATTTTCCACGACCTAAAACTAAAAATTTCACGCCGCTTCGCGGCGTCACATCAGTGGCCATCGTCATAACGAGCCATCGCCATCGTCTTCGATTCGTTGTAACGGTGAATTGAGTGAATAGCATGTTTAGCTTCTTATTCTCTACAAGACCCACCGCCTATGTTTCTGGGTTTTATCAGGCAAACCCGTAACATTTTCGCGCCGCTTCACGGCGCTAAATAACAAGTACCTACTATAACATGAATATCCACATTAAAAATGTTGCAAAGGCTTAAAACTACACCAATACAAAAATGGGGTATATTTTTTTCCTCATTTCAGCCGACCCCTCCACTCAAAAATTATCGGCGACGCCCCTGGGTATAGCTGACAATTGACATAGTTTTGCTCATTGTAAGGCAATGTCGGAACAATACAAACTGTAAGCTGACATCTTTCCTTTTTCGATATCCCTAAGGGTCGAAAAGCGAAAGACACAAAACAATATCCAAATAAAGGCATGAGAAATAGTGTGGTAGCAAAATAAAGTGGCCCAAATCCGGTAAGAAATTCGAAATTGGGGTAGGTAATGTCCGCTAAAACGTTTGGCCCCACCCCCCAAAGAAAAGGAAAAAAAACAACAACAAAAAACAGCCGGCTGGATCCGCCCTTGATGTGCAATGTGCAGTCCTTGCATAAGCGCGCGGCTGTGCGGGTGTATGTTTGTAGTTGTCAAAGCGGTATTTTTTTATTGAAAACCAATACAAAATTGAATTGTCCGCTGCGTAACGTCGACATTTATACTCGATATTTCGTCTTGATTCGTCGATATCTATATATTCATGGTTCACCACCTCACCTCTTTTTATGTGAAAGAGGAACCGGAAAATTAAGCAAGTGAAATCAGGGGCGGATCCAGGGGGCAAGGGGCCACGGCCGCCCGAAAGGTTCTGAAGTCATGATTTGTCCCCCCCCCCCAAAAAAAAACACGGTCGTCGGACGTGCATGCCTACAGTTTAACTCTTTTTTTTTGGGGGGGGGGATACGCCACTGGATTTGCCCCCCCCCCCCCCCTTCGCTCCTGAATGCAATCCAGCAAATTCATGGGGTTTGCGCCCCTCTAGGCCGGGGCGCCCCCTCTGGGTATGGCGCCCCCTGGCAGTGGACCCCCCACTTTTTAGAAGGTAGCGACGCCTCTGGTTCTGCCCCTTGCTGCTTTCAAAGTATTTGCACTGTTACCAGTTGTTTGTTACAGTTCGGTACATATGTATACCATCATTATTATCATATGTACTATTGAGCGCAGACTGCCACTGGTCATCGTGATTTACTATCCGAGACTAACTATATGATAAAACTACCTTCATTTCAATATTTTTCATCATACCGAGATGTGTGACCAGGAAAGGGCTTGGCTCCACTGAGGCTTGGCTCCACTCACGGTCTGGTTCCAATATTCATATTTCGTTTTCCACGACCCAAAATAAAAATTTCACGCCGCTTCGCGGCGTCACATCAGTGACCATCATCATAACGAAGCCATCGTCATCGTATTCGGTTCCTCGTAACGCTGAATTGAATTTATAGCATTTTTAGCTTCATTCCTATGCATGGCCCACCGCCTATATTTCTGGGTTTTATCAGGAAACCCCGTAAAAAAATCGCGCCGCTTGACGGCGCTAAACAACAAGTATCTACTATAACATGCAAATCCACATAAAAAAATGCTGCAAAAATACACGCAAAAATGGGGGGTACATTTTTTCGTGATTTCAGCCGACCCCCCCCCCCCCCCCACTCAAAAATGTTCGGCGACGCCACTGGCTACTTGTTTAGCTAGTCTGCTGAGTTCCGAAAAAAGGCGACGCGAACGCAAAGACGCGGACATCGGCTGCCGGAAGCTCCTCCAGCGTTGCCCAACTTCCTGGACCGAAGAGCTAAAGCCCAGGCTACACTATGCGTGATTTCCTGAAAATCACGTGCGTGTTATCCGTGTTGTCGGGATTTGCGTGACAGAGCAAGTTTAGCTGATAGTAAATGCATTGGGTGAGCTACACTGGCACATCACGCAGATCCCGGATGAAACGTCAAGGAAATTCCGCAGACACGCCACGGACGGAACGATGGAAAGTTCAAAATTCTGAACTTGTCGTGTTTTCGAGATTGCGTGTTGCATGGTTTTTATAATTTTGCTTGATTTTGCGTATTGTAGGCTATACTAGACCTAAACTTGAATAATGTAAATATATATATATATATATATATATATATATATATATATATATATATATATATATATATATATATATATATATATATATATATATATATATATATATATATATATATATATTTATATATATATATATATATATATATATATATATATATATATATATATATATATATATATATATATATATATATATATATATATATATATATATATATATATATATATATATATATATATATATATATATATATATATATATATATATATATATATATATATATATATATATATATATATATATATATATATATATATATATATAGATATATTGATATATAGATATATAGATATATAGATATACAGACATACAGACATACATACATACATACATACATACATACATACATACATACATACATACATACATACATACATACATACATACATACATACATACATACATACATACATACATACATACATACATACATACATACATACATACATACATACATACATACATATATATATATATATATATATATATATATATATATATATATATATATATATATATATATATATATATATATATATATTCTTGAAGGCAGATCTCATTGAACAGTATTGCAGTTCTGGCTTTCGATAGTTTTCTATTGAGTTTTTGATCTTATTGAACGTTTGTTTTATTGTGTCAGGTAACAAGTTTAGAGTTTCGGTTATACTCATTGAAGTTAAGTCATTTTTGTTTCGACGCGTTTCGATTGTATTTCACACAATCATTATCAAGATGCACTATAAAGTACAAAATATGGACCGTCTAGTGAAGCTATTTTCAAATTAATTCATCTTGAATTATAGCAAGGTTATAAACATATCAGGTGACGGATACAATAC
>JAXIVJ010016481.1:0-25000 GCA_036785665.1 Chirona hameri | reverse complement strand
GGCCGCTCATATTCAGATTTTCAACATATACCACGGAAAGACGAGCGAGCGCTTCGCGCTCGCTTGTAACCAGTTAGACGCCGAAGTTGGCGATGAACGAGCGAGCGCGACGGAAATGTATAGCGAATTTCAACTCCATCGGGCAAGTAGTTTCTGAGATACAAAAAGGGTGCGCACATGCAGAGGCAACCCATCCCCTACTTGTGTGAAAGTGGCGGCTGAGAGAGGTGCCTAACCACACAACAAATTGAACAAAATCGGCTCAACCGTTCCTGAGATATAGAATAGGGGTGGCACGTGCGCGCGTGCAGAGGCACCCCACCTTGTGGAATCTTGTGGACAATTGGCGGCTGAGGTGTCCCTAACCACACACCAAATTATAGCACACAATCGGCTCAGCCGTCGCAGAGTTTTTGCGAGAGAACACTTCTCAGCACCCCTCACGCGGTACGCGCCACGCGCAGTGGTAGTCACCCACATGAGTCGGTACTGGTCTCAAACAGGGTAGGTTGGATGGGGCTGCTCAGCAAAGAAGTCAGCTTGTCAATCTGACGCGTGGTTGCAGAGATATGAGCTTCTCAAAAGCGTCGCCACGGGTAAGGCCGGGCCGGGCCGCTCATATTAAGATTTTTCCCATATACCACGGAAAGACGAGCGAGCGCTGCGCGCTCGCTCGTAATAATTTTCCCATACACCACGGAAGGACGAGCGAGCGCTTCAAGCGCTCGTAACTATCGTACCAAATGCGTCGGAAATGTACGAATTATATACCACTCGGTAGTATCCGTAAACTCATTTGAAAATGTTAAAATTACGTGCATCACGTGCTTATATCAATGTGGTACTGCAATGTAGAATTACCGCTTTGATTAAATAAATTCGTGGCGGATAGACAGACAGACAGACAGACAGACGCTTATCAAATAGTATTATAGATAAGTAAATGATAACGAGCAATTGAGAATGGTTTAGAGCAGGTGAATCATTGACACCTTTTTGACAAAGCTTCTGCGTAGAACAGGCGCCACGTTTTACCAGGAATCACAAGGAGGTCTCTGGATTCTATCTTATGTCTTATCACCGGACATGATGACACGCTATTATTCATCAAAACTGCTGCCGCCGTCTCTTGATTTCACAACTTTCCCGCCGAAACTTGCAGATGAGTTCTGGCAGCGCCTGTGTCGAAGGCTTAATTAAGTGCCCTGCGGGAAAATTACATTTTCATCAGACGACTCAGAGGACGGGCCGGGACTGTTTGACGAAGAGGGAGGCTAAGGCGCCGCTAGTGCGGCTGCGTCCGCGCCTGCCACTTTGTGATCACGTTGTGCCATAGTCAATAGCGCGATTATTCTGTTTCGTTTTGAAACACATCTGACAACTTTAGTCTGTACCCACATGCTTGCATATTTGGATATACGCGGCACAGATGTTATATATTTAAATATGATGCAGGCGATTTCTGTGCTTTGCAAGTGAGGTATTTATTTTGAGTCAATTGTCAATCATATATAAACATTATATGGGTCTCGGAATCAGAGCCCACTTATCTTTATTCTACCGTTCCTTGGGTAGGAGTCCTCTCAGAATCAAACATTTGTTTAACACACGCAGTGAAGGGTGGAGGCACCTTTGTGCCCCCCCCCCCCCACATGTTTTTCGTGAATATTTCAAAAACGAAGCGAAGCAGGGCGGTGTGTGTTGCGTGACATTAAAGGAAATAGTTCACCTTCAACATTAGTTTTAAACTGATTAGCAGTTTTGTAGCCCGTGTTGGGAAACCCCTTCCTGCAAGTTTTCTTGACTGAAAAGACTCTCCAGCCGAATATATTTGAGTTTTTGGCGAAGGAATGCGGTGCTGGCGAAAGAATGTTGTACTGGTTCTAGCCCGGGTAGAGGCTATGCCATCAGCCAATCAGCTTGCAGCTGGTGCTAGCAAGCGAACTGCCGGCCGCCGGTTGGCACATCTCCAATGCGAGTCTATCCTTACGCGACTACTTTCGAATCTGATTGGCTAAACCATTTTTGTACATTCGCGTGACGTCAGGACTCTGACTCAGATAGTCATCATCATCATCATTTTTATTGGGCGTCACACATACATATATAGTAAGGCGACAAAAACAACCTGAGACCCCAACCAGTCAATCACTCAATGGCACCGTCCTAAAAATCGGTGTTGCAAAGCCCATTGCGGTATCAGTTTGCGGCGAAGCACCATTCACATTCTAACCTTCACAAATATGCACTCAGTTATAAATGCCATGCGCAGACGCTCCCATGAGGCACTATACATATAACGAGCTACAGAGCACTACAACAGAAGCATCACAAATGTGAGTCATGTGTCATGAGTCATTCGTCACCGTCATGAGTCATTCGTGACAGTCATGAGTCGGAGAATTTTACGAGATGATGGTGCCCATCATGCTATCAAGTAGGAATCGGATCGTATCAACAGTTCCATCAGATACGGTGGGCTCGCGAATTATACCCACATCAATGCTACCGGATGCTGCCTCCATTGTAATTTCAAATGTGTTATAGTATATATATAGTATGCATATAGTTTTGATAAACAATACAAATTTACGGCCTTCTGTCCTGAATCGGCGCGATATAAGGCCATTTTTGACAATATAAAAATAAATTGTATTACAAAATATAATCAAATCGTGTTCGGTAAAATAAGTCCAAGGTGAACTATTTCCTTTAACGCCATCGAAATAGCGGATCGTTTGACTGAAAAAATCCAAATCGGTCGATAATTTTTTTAGTTATATGGATTTTTAGTCCAAGATGGCGGCCAGAATCGCGGTCAGCAAATCTATATTTTCGGAATCAACAGTCGGATCGAAATGATTCAAATGTCATTCGGTAGACAATGTCAATTTTCATCCCTGGAAGCAACTTTGGACGCATTGCTGGTGACCTGTGACGTCACAGAGGTGAAATAAAAAAGTGATATTTGGCCAGATTTGACCTTCGTGACCTCGTTTGACCTTGAAGATATTGACCGAAGGTCAAGCAAGAGGTAACAAATGTAGATAATCATAGCACCTACCTACCCTGTAAGTTGCATTATTCTAGCTCTCATGCTTTCGGAGATCTTAGGGGGGGGGCACTAAAGTGCCCCCCCCCCCCGCTCTCCACTGCGTGTTAGTGGCTTACCCCTCTCCACTGCACGTGATAATAAGACAAATTAAAGGGAATAGGTCACCTTGAAAATGTCTTAAAAATTGGCTATACGGGATATATTGAGCTGAAAATCACGAATATGACATTTGTTTGGACGATAGATGGATATCCGTTGAGAAATGGACATGTTTCTCTTTTCCCCTTCATGGCCATAAAAAACTTCAGGACAATGTATGACGTCATGCATATGGTAGCTTGGATATGGAAGCAATTGCATACAATAACGGCGTACTTGTAACCAAAATATGACGCGTTATCAGAGACGATAGTGGAGACCTTAAAGGCGGCCGCACACTAGGCCATTCGGCGCGCGATATACTGCGACATTCCGCCTCGGAAAATCGCGTCGATACCGCTGAATATCGTCCTTGTTCCGGCGGATTCGGCGCTGTCTGCTCGCGAGATTCCGCCCCGCCGACCTACAGCATGTCGCAACCTATGCCTACAGCCTGTCCCAATGTAAATTAATGATGACCATTTTTCGACGAAGATGTAAGTTTAGAACCACGAAACTTTTACATAATAAATTTCACAGCGGCAAGAGCATGCTGTGCAAAATGTGCACCTCTGTCTTGCATAGATTCGCCACTGTTAGCATGATCAATTTTGTTGTCCGCGGCTCCGCGGCGTTCAGTCGCGGAAAAAAGCTCGTTCGAATCAGTTTTTTTCCGCCGGTCCGCAGATGGCCGGCAGACGACATTCGTCCGCGATTTTTGACGTTTCGGCTGACGCGAACGCGGAAAGTCGCTAAAGATGCGCGGAAAGTCGTAGCGATATCACGACCTCCGCGCGCCGAATGGCCTAGTGTGCGGCCGCCTTAATATAAAATAAAACAACAAAACAAAACGTTTTATGCTCTACAACTGTTTGCTCTGAACTATGTATTCGCATTTGTAGGTACATACTGGATATCTAAATGTCTCATATACCACACAACAAAATTTGGTATCTTCAACTCTGCCTGGACCAGTTACCAGTTATCAGATATCCTAAAGTGAAGCAATGTTTTGTGAGTCTTAAGCCCAGTTTAGACGAACAACTTTTGTCGGCAACTCTCGGCAACCGGTTGCTCGGCAGCAGGCTTCGGCAACAGGTTCTGTTGCCCGGCAGCACCCGGCAGCACCCGGCAGCACCCGGCAACACTCGGCAACAGGCCCAGATCTCGGCGATCGTGGGCAGCACTTGGCAACCGCGGAGCGTGACGTCACAATGGATTCGACGAATGAGGGAGAGGTTGACGAGAGTCGGCAACTGGTTGCCGAGATCTTCAATTTTTTTTAACAATTCTGTCGTCGGAAGGTGTTGCCGTGCTCCGTTGATGTTTTGATTTTTGGCTGTGATGGAGACACCAACGTTAAATATTGGTAAGTTCTCAATGTTTTCTTCTAAATCCATTGCAAGTGTTTGTATAATGTATTAGTTTATCCATGAACATGGAACATGTCTGTGGCATAGGCGCATATGAACGCTTGGGCCAGGGTTCATGTGGCCACCGCTCCCTCGCTTTTTCGTCAAAACGTTTGATTAAAATATTTAACAAGCAAATTTGACAGCAAAAGGCTTGTTTAGACAAGATAAGGCAATAACATGTCAAATGAGACAAGCTCAAATCTGCAAAGCAATCTTGCCCAGAGGGTTTGTTTTTGCTAAATATAATATACAATTTCGCAGGCCTACTGATTTCGGATATTTCAAAAGTATTTCAATTCATTTGAATTTGGACTGTGGTTCAGGGGTGGCGCAACAACAAGGGCAGTTGCCCCCACCACTGTCGGGCAGAGCCCCCCTCTGCAGGGGCAAGAGTATGTTTTTGCCCCAGCAATCAACATAATATACTGGAGGTCCCTCCCTATAGCTGACACATTGTTAGTTATTTTCCCCAAATATTGTCACTTTTTTACAGGGACGTAGGAACGTCACAAAAAGTGGGGGGGGGGGGGGGGGGGGAAGGGGAGCAGTGAAACTGTGATCTCGTTTTGAGAGAACCCCAACCCCCCTATGGAATATTCCTTTGCAGATTTGGGCTGTTCTTGTCTTGGCAAACCTTTTGCCATCAAACACTTTTCTCACAAAGCAAAAATAAAGATTTTAGCCCCAAAAAATGGCCGAATAGTGAGGGGGCCATGACCCCCTCGCCCCCCCCCCTGTTCCTACGCCTATGCTTTTTTACTAGGTACTTTACTTTCTACCTGAGTCAGAGTATCAAAATCAAGTGGCCCAAATCCACTAGCAGATCCAGGGGGGGGGGGGGGGGGGGCAAGCCGACCATGTCCCCCAAAAACGTCTGAAATTGGAGCAAAATTGACACATTTCCTTGATATAAAAGAAAATCTAAGCAACTTTTACTAAGGCAAGTTTGTTTTAAATCAGCTATCAATGCATACACAAGCGGAATCTGATGAGTTCTCAGAATTATGTGAGACTTTTTGGAGTTTGCCCCCCCCCAGTCCACCGGTGGCCCCTCCCAAACTGCCGTTCTTGATCCGCCAGTGCCAAAATATTTATGAGGAGAAATTTAAATGTGGGGTAGGTATAAGATAGGATGCCTCTCTGGCCTCTGCTGGGAGACCTCCAGAAAGCTCTGCCCCGCTAGATAAAATATGTGGGACTCCACTGCTTTCATGGGCGTCGAAAGGGGGGGGGGGGACGGGGGATATTTCCCACGAACATTTTCAGATTTTAACATTACACACATGGGCATTTCATGGAAAGAATCAACTTCAAAACACCTCCGTCCACCCCCCACCTTCAGAAAATGGTGACGCCCTTGCCTGCTGTGGTACCAAATTCAGCTTTGTAATGTAGGTGCCATTTTCATGGTGGGCGAGTGAGTGAGGGCTTCACATCTTTTGTTAGGTCAATGTTCATATTTGGGGATTTTTGTGTGCCATGTTTGGCTAGTGCAGCCAATCTGCTGATCTGTATCTGCAGCCATGGTAAATATCTTTCAATTCAGGAGTGATCTCAATTCAGGAGTGATCTCAATGTCAATATTGGTTAATGGAGGAGACTCCAGACCAAGTTTAAGATAAGTGAGAATAGAACATTGAGCTTGGGAAGGTCAACAAGGTATTGTTGATGTCTAACAGCCATATGCTGGATACTCACTGACTTTCCATGGTATATGTGATGTAGACGATGCTGGCACATCAGCTATAGCAGTGATGTTGTCACAAAATTGTTGAGTGGAGGGGCTAGGCTGGGTTTGGGAGGGCGGCCAAGGGTTGGGTCACAGAGGCCAGTTCCAATTGGTTGATGTTTAATCCTGCAAACCTATGAGGGATATGGAGGGTTCTGACTTCTGCATAAACTTGGGATGCCTGAGTCCATGGTTGGATCCAGAGGGGGCTGTAAGTCCATGCCCCCCAAACTGCCTAAAATCGACAAAAAATGACATATTTTTTGATGTAGTGGTAAATCGAAGCAACTTGTACTGAAGAAAGTTTGTTCTAAATCAGATATAATTACTGCACACTGGTTATTGATTTGACACTGATTGAATCGATTGGAATCGTGCAATCAAAATTCATTGAATCAAAACGTAATTGATTCACCACCAGATCTTTTGATTCATGAATCGTGATTGAATCAAAACCTGCATCAAATCAAGGCTGATTGAATCAAAAGATTTAACGATTCAAGTACACTAGTAAATTGTGCAAATACATGCAGTCCCCTAGTGGTTACATTCATTTATGCTGAAATTCTATTGCTGTAACAATGTTTTAATGATCATATATATGCATGTTTTCATGTTTATTGATTTTACATAAATTCACCTCATGAATCAAACGTGAATCGATTAAAATATTTGTTTTGATTCTTTGAATTGGAAGGAATCAATTCTCAAAATTGTATCCGTGAATCGAATGGTGATTGAATGATTCAGATTAAAAAATGAATCATGATTGAAACGTTCCAAAACAAAGTTGAATCAATAACCAGTCCGATAGTAGGTATGTAAACAAGCAAAATATGTTGAGTTTTCAGAATAATGTGATAATTTGATGGTTTGGTCACTCCAAACCAATAACCAACCATTCTGGATCCACCAATGTCTGCGTCCCCTAGGCCCTCAGGAGGCTACAGGGGTCCCTGAACCATAGCTATTCTGAACATGTATTTATGCCAGACCGTTCATGCTTTTGGTGGTTTTGTTGGTTATTATCATGTACATCACTAATAACATGCAGACTGGTTATTGATTCATGATTCATGGTTATTTACTTTTTTGGAACGATTCAATCATGATTCATTTTGGAATCTGAATGATCCAATCACTCTTCGATTCACGTTTTTTTTAGAATTGATTCTTTCCGATTCAAAGAATCAAAACAAATATTTTAATCGATTCACGTTTGATTTAACATTTATATATATGTGGTTAATTTATGTCCAACCAATGAAAATGGAAACATACATATATATGATTATTAAAACATTGTTACAGAAATACTATTTCAGTATAAATGAATGTGGCCACTGGGACTGCATGTATTTGCACAATTTACCAGTGTACTTGAATTGTTAAGAATCGTTAAATCTTTTGATTCAATCAACCTTGATTTGATGAGGGTTTTGATTCAATCACGATTCATGAATCAAAAGATCTGGTGGTGAATCAATTATTTTTTATTCCAGGAAATTTTGATTGCACGATTCCAAACGATTCAATAAGAGTCGAATCAATAACCAGTCTGATAACATGAAAAGCTCTGCACTGTGATGTGATTGGAGTTGTGGTTGTCTAATTATATACTTTGTCACTAGGAGGTTAGGATAAAGTCACAAAGTCAATGGACAGAGCTAAGACAGTGTATATTTGAATTATCAGTGGGGTGTTCACAGTTTCTGCTGCACAGCTGTCTACTGCTTGAAAATGTATCTACCAATCCGCATACAAGAGTAGGGGTGCAGTGTTCAGTCGAACTTTCCTATATCTGAAATACACCTGTTTTCCAACTTCTCAGATATCCAAAGACTCGTCGAAGAGGTGCAGAAGCGCCCATCCCTGTGGGACCTGAGCCACGCAGGCTACGCAAACAGGCCTGTGAAGGACAGGACCTGGCAGCTGGTGGGCGACGCCTGCGGTTGTACTGGTATGTAGATACATAAAAGTCAGTAGTATATCTCATATGATTGTACTAAAATGAATAGCAATTACAATGAATAATTAGGTGTGGTGCACCATTAGCAAGCCATTGATGGAGGGAGAGGGGTGGGGGGCGTTTAACACGCGCCCTGGAGGGCCTCTGATAATTACACGCCCTGGAGGGGGGGGGGGGGACGGATTTCGCCCCCCCCCCCCTATGATCTCAAAAACCACGCAACGTAGCGACAAGCGGGAAACGACGTTAGATAGCTCGAGACAAGCTCTTTCGAAAGTATTTCGTTAATTTTTTTCTTCAGGCCAATATTGAGGTCACCAGAGGTCATCAAGGGTCAGATTTTCAAGTTTTCAAGACTTCGGTTTGAACACCCCCAAATATCTCGGGAACTATGATAGTTAGCAGCAAACGGAAAAAAGCAACCGAAAGTCATTGAAAAATGCAATCGACATAGGTGACCTCAGATTTGAGCTCAGGTCAATAGTTTAGACTCCAGAGGTCATCGAATGTCAAAAAGGTGATTTTGTTTTCAAAACTGTTTTCCCCAAATAACCTTTTACCTAATAAAGATAAAGCAATAATGTTTACGCCATCGCGTGTGTCTTGTCAAGGCGCCTCAAATCATATTCATGGTGACCGGGTTAGGTCAACTGAGAAATTTGACCTCAGGTCAAGGTCAAGTGGCGACCCAAGTTGGTCATGTTGCATATTGAGAGACGTGTCTCGACGAGACAAACATATTGGTACCGTTTTCTCTTATCTACCTTTATTATGTCGATAGTTATTGATACAACCGTGTTGGCGGTCACAAAATTGACCTGACCTTAGGTCACCGATATTAGAAATCCGAGATAAAAAATTGTTGGTATCTATGACCTTAGGAATTCCTGCAAGATTGAAACCGATCGGCGTAAAACTGTGGCTGTGGTACTACTGCAAACGTTTTGGAGTTGAGGTCATCACGTGACCTGGTCTGGTAACCTGACCTGAAATGACCTGAGGCCAAGAATTTTACATAATGCGGGAAGTTCATTTCTAAACAGGTATACAAAAAACGGCGGCGCTGCGCGCCGCCGTTTTTACGCTATCCTCGAAAAACCGGAGGGGTGGGCGGATTTCGCCCCCCCTCCAGGGCGCGTGTTAACGCCCCTCCCCCCTAATGAGTTTTCGTCATAGCTAAAAAAAAAACACAATAGAGCTATCAGCGTGAAACTTCGGGTACCTACTTCTAAATCACCTTTACGTCATCTGTGAAAAATTAAAGCAATTTCGTCGACAAATTTCGAGTTATAGCGAATTTAGTGACGTCACACTACACACCATTTTTACACCAAAATCAGATAAAATTTAACAGCTCGTACAAATGCCATATTTTGAGCAAAATGCAATAAAAAACGTCAAACGATAGCAAATGGCAAGGGCTACAACATGGCTATCTCGGATTTTTGTAAATTTCAGTTTTTGACCCCTTATCATAAAGTAAAAAAAAACTTTTTGGGGAAAAATTATCACAAAAACTTTTTTTTCATATTCAAAAACCGTGAGTTATGTCAGAGAACTATATATAGGCAACTACAATACCAAATATCAAACTGATTTCTCCATTTTTTACTAATTTATGGCATCTAAAGTATGGGTAACTCATGACGTCATATTTTGAAATTGCGTTGTTTTGCTTTTGTTGACCAGATGAAGACAAATAAATGCCAGCACTGTATTCCTGAGACAAAACTGGTCCATACACATACCTTTTTTAGTTAGATTTATCAATTTCAAAGTTTGACCTTCAGTGACCTGAACTCAGGCACGTAGCAAGGATTTTTCTCAGGGGGTGGGAGGGAAGGGGGGCAAGTCGGTGGTATACAAATTTCGCTCCTCAGCCATATGTTATTGACCGGGGGGCATGGCCCCCGTGCCCCCCCCTCTGGCTACGTCCCTGCCTGAACTTGACCTGAACTTGACCATCACTTCACAAAGATGAAGTCTGGTGGTAAAATGACTATCACTATCGAATTCTTCGGGGCAAATAACACATAACACATGTGTTGCATGACTGCCGTAGATATTTTGCGCATAGTGACCTTTTGTGACCTGACCTTGACCTTTGCCAACAATCTCACTTTAGCTCATGCGGGATTTGTTTCATATCTTTGGCAGCACTTTGGGTGATCATGGTTGTAATCGAATTTTTTTTTTGCCTTTGACCTGACCGTGACCTGACATTTGACCTCACTTTGTAATGTTTTAGTACGCTTTAGATTCGTCTCAACAAGAGCTTTCGAGTACCACCTTGAGCGTCTCGCTGTGATTATTGGTTCGGAAAATAACCGGGGGAGGGTGTGTGTGTGGGGGGAGGGTGTGGGGGGGGGGGGGGGGAGGGGGCGTTTAACGCCCCCCCAATCAATGGTTTGATGATTGAGATGTAGTTGTTTTTGCCAATTCATAATATACATAATTTTGCTGCACTGCACTGTGACATATTGCTGATGCAACACCTTCCTTGTACAATGTACCTAAATGACAATTTCCACCGCACAATGCAGTTGTTCACTTTTTCAAATTTCGCCGAAACATTTCAGTTGTTATGATTGCTTTGGTGAAATGCTTGCTGGTGCACTGTCCACACAAACTAAAGACGAATCACTGTGCACATCATCACTGTGCTTGGCTTCCCAGAGAAACTGATCTCATTTCATTGCATGCATTTCGCAGGTCCTCAAGCCCAAGCGCGGTTTAAAAACCTTAGGACCAGCTACAACCGCAGGCGCAACAAGTACGTCCCCAGCGGGTCGGGCGCGGCGGCGGCGGCGAGACCAAGACATACCGTCGACCTCTCCTTCCTGGATAGCGTCCAACGGCGTGGAGAGTAGGTGCCAATCCTTTGATCCACTACTTACAGAATACTCCTTGATCATGGGCGCCATTAATGTGAACCACATATGTGTCCCCTTCATTCAGCATGTCCTTTGTGCCCTTGCATAGTGGTTCAATCACACTGAGGAAGCTTTTCGGCATGCACGTGACCAGGGCTGCGGAGTCGGAGTCGGTTGAAGTCGTAGTTTTTGCCGGAGTCGGAGTCGCTAAAATCTTACCGTCTCCGACTCCGGCCCGGAGTCGGAGTCGACTTTTTGGCAATTGGCGATTACTTTGGTCGGTAGAATACCCCCGCCACCCTCCCCCGCACAACGAATTTTTGCGCTGACGACCCGACGCTACCCCCCCCCCGGTCAACAATTTTGAAACGGAACGAAATTTTATCCCCCCCCAAACTCGAAACCTAGATCCGCCACTGACCTTACGCATGTTCCCAGGACCACATCCAACCTGGAGCTTCCTCCTCCATCCTCCCAGCCTGTGGCAGCGGCCGGACCCAGCACCTCAGGCTCACACCCGTCCACCCAGTCGCCGCCTGACTTTGAAACCTTCTTCGAGCCGGAGCTGATAATAGATGGCCTTGTCGACTCACCCGAAGCCCAAGTGGAAGTGATGTGGGACGACTCGGTGACACCCACCACACCCACCACGACCACCACTGCCACACCCACCGCCGCCACGACCACCGCCGCCACGCCCACCACTGCCACGCCCACGCAGCGCAGCCGAGGCTCGAAGCGGAGGCGAGCTGCCGAGCCCGCCGCCGAGGATGACGTCGACAGCCAGCTGCTGGCTGAGCTTGACCGTCTGAGGCAGGCGGCCGCTGCTTCTCAGCAGCCTGACAATGAGTGTGTGGTGTGGGGCAAGCTTGTTGCTACGGAGATGGAGGGCCTGTCGCCGGAGAGGCGGAGAGCCTTCAAAACAAAGCTAAACAAGCTCATCGGAGAGCTTTATGAATAGTGCGGTATTTGCGGTATTAACGTTTGCGGGCGGGGCGCCAGATCGTACCAGAAGTTGCGCATTCTGTACATTATTGGATAGCCACTAGCTGCTCTTCCCATGGGTGTCGTTTTCTATAGGTCTGGTAGGGCCAGGGCCCTACCAATAATCCCACATTTTATAATTATGCCTATGGCGTTGCATGGTAAGAATGACCTTAAAATCTATAAAGTTAGCATTTACCTATGGACGTATGGACGTACCATTTATACATAAACAATAGCAAAACAAAAAGTTACATATCGTTCTTTGTGCGATGTTGATGTACGTAATAGTATAATGATAATGTAATAGTACAACAAAATAGAAACGACACCAGTGTCATATTAGTAGTTTCAGCGCAGAATACCCATTACCACCAAGTGTCAAGGAATATGTTAAGGTGAACTACTCCCTTTAACAAACCGGTCGGTAGCCCCGCCTGCAGGCGTTAATACCGAAAATACAACACCATAGTGGACGATGTTTGTTTTTATTGGATGTGCGGTTGATTTGCTTTTGATTGGGGTAACGGGGCTCGTAATCGTGGGAGGGTACGGGGAGGAGGCATCCGCCGATACCTTCATAGCCAAGTTGTGATGTTCAATGACATGTTTTGTTGACGGCGTGTGCTCTTCTTACCATGATACTTGATGTAGACGGGACTTCTAATCTAAGAAGGTCGGCGCAAGCGCTAGTCTTGCCAGCTCTAGTCTCGCTCGTATGCAGTTGAGGCAGTTCAGTTCTGAACAGCAAAGGGTGCTTGTAGCGATCTTGGTTCCAGTGTTTATCTAGAGCCCTTTGGCTGTTGTACCTGCTTTTGTTTTGCTTCGAGTTGTTAAATGTTTCAACTTCGTGGCGAGTGGTGTGATGTTTGTCAGCAATACATGACTAAAAAGATCCATTTCGTTTGAATGCTGAATATATCCTGGTGTGGCAGTTTTCCGACAGTACCTGCGTGACTATCACCCGAAACGAACACTTTTCGGAACGTCCGTCGGACAAAAAATTGTGCGTCAAAGATGGCAGCCTCTATTGGTATTCTGCACATTCAAACAAGAATGAAACATGTAGCTGTCGCCCAACAGTCGGCGTAGAGTTCAGAACGCACGCTAGACCACTGCAAAACGATACTGCGCAGTAACATCAACATGTAAGGAACAATAAGGGTTCCACAGACATTCAAGTATGTAGTCGAACAAGATTCAAGACATCTCCTGTAAGCAGATTGAACAACAGATTTAGTTAAACAATCCTAAGCACCAGCAAAGTCTGTCGCTGTGAGGCGAGTGATTCATGACAAATATGGTTGGAATGGATGGAATAACAACGATGATTCGACTGCTATTGAAATACCATTCGATATCTTTGTACCAGGATCACTGTGATTGAGCGAAAGGACATGCCATCGCAGTGTCTCAAAATTTGGCGTTTTGGGTGGGAAATGACACCCAAATGTGAATAATTTTCCACTCTTGCTCCCCATTTTAGGGGGTGAATTTTCCACTCCCAAATTATGAATTATGATATTGGTTCTGAATTAAATGTTGACTCAACATAGGTACATGATTTCAATGAAAACTAATGCTTTTCATATTAAAACAAATCAATATTGTACTATTTTCTACATCATTTTGCCACTCAGTATTATTTTTTATCAAATTTTCCACTCTGAAACCGAAGCATAAATGGAATTTTGGGACACTGCCATCGCTCAATCACAACAAAACGAAAACTTAACTGCTGAACGATAACTCCCGTACCGGCACAGCATCACACCAGCTAAACCTCGGTAACACTCAACAGAAAGTACTGCTGCCAGAAATGGCGCGGACTGTCGGCACTGCGGCACCGTCCACCACACTACTCGATGCCAGCGGCGGCACGCTGCCACTCCACGCTCCCAGCGCCATTCACATACTCCGTCAGGACCTGGCGGATGCGGGCCGCCTCACGAGAGTGGGTGTTGGTGCCAGCCCTGGTGATGCCCCGTTGGGCGGGCGCGGCATCACGCTCGTCCGGCACCGGTGCGGAGCCGCGTCCGACGCCAGCTGCAGCATCGATCTCCCGTTGCCGCAGGAAGTTGTGCAGAGCACATGTGGCTTTCACGAGGGTCGCCACCCTCTCCGGCGTGCAGCCCAACGTCCCCCGGTAGATCCGCCAGCGCTGCGCCATTATCACGAACGTGTTCTCCACGCAGCGGCGCGCTCGGCTGAGGCGATAGTTATAGATGCGCCTTTCGTCTGCCTCCGGTCCGACGAGTGATGCCCTGGGGTAGGGCCGCATCAGGTGACGCTGTAACGGGAACGCCTCGTCTCCCACCAAAAAGTGAGGCAGCTCCTCATCCGCGTTGGGCAGCACTTTCGGCGCTGGCAGGACGTCGCCGACCTCCATCTGCCGCCGCAGGAGAGCGGCCAGGTCCGAGCTGGCGAAAATACCGCCGTCGCTCTCGCTGCCCAGGCTGCCGACGCTGATGTATGTGAACCTGTGGGACGTTGGGAAACAATTATTAAATGCTGTCGCGAAAATGGAGTTACAACTATTCTAACTCCCGACCTGATTCGTTTGTTTACACAGGCATGAGGCGCGATGACTTAAATATACGTCAGGTCACATTCAGGTCACAAACGGACGCGCTTACTGCGACCCAATCAACAATACACATGTTCATTAGCCGTTTAACACAGTAGTAGCCAGGCACGTAGCCAAGGGGGGGGGGGGGGGGGGGTGCGCCCCCCCCCCCCCTCCGAGGCCAGGAGGGCCCTTTTCGGCGGCGGAGGGCCCTTTTCGGCGTGCGCTGCGCGCCGAAAAGGGCCGACGAGACCGCGCGAAGCGCGGTATCATGTGCTCTTTACCACGCGAAGCGTGGTCTTTAGAGAGTTTAGAGCACTTCAGAGGCCCTTTAGGGCCACCAGGACCCTCTCTGAAAGCCCAGAGGGCTCCTTAGACGTTCAAAAGAGCCCTATGCATGTCAGATGGCCCCTGGCTAGACCGAAAGGGTCCCTGGGCCGGTCGAAAGGCCCTTTGAACATTCCTGATGAGTTCCTAGCCAGACTGGAGGGGTCCCTGGGCAGGTCGAGAGGCCCCTGAGCATGACGGCAGGGCGACAAAGCAGCCAGCACAGTCCCTTTCCAGGTCATACGGGCCCCTGAGCAGGTTGGAGGGCCCTTGGACAGACCCCAGAGGGCCCCTGGGAAGTTCAAAGGTCACATGTGCAGGTCAGAGGGGCCCCTGGCCAGACCGAAAGGGCCCCCTAGGTGGGTCAGGACGGCCCCTGAACATGCCGAATGGGCCCCTAGTCAGCACGGAGTGGCCCCAGGGCAGGTCGGAGGGGCCCCTGACCAGACCGAAAGGGTCCCTGGGTGGGTAAGAAGGGCCACTGAACATGCCGAATTGGCCCCTAGCCAGCACGGAGGGCCCCAGGTCAGGTCAAAGGGCCCCTTGAGCATGTCGGCAGGGCGACAAAGCAGCCAGCGCAGTCCGACCAGAAAAGTCGCTGGGGGTCGTCCATTAACTATATTATTTTCCCATATTTTGGGTAATATAATTGTTCTGCCAGCTAATATTTTTCTAAAAATGGCTAGCGGGTTAGACATCAATGTTGCATAATGAGGTAGGGGAGGTAGGCGGTCTTAAGTTGTCCAAAGTTGCATAACTTAATCAATGGACGGCACCTCACACAGCAGTGCGGCTCCACAGCACTACGCCAATAGGACATAATATCTCACCTGTATCTCGCGTCGGCGACGGCCAGCAGCACCACGCTGCAGAACCCCTTGTAGTTGTGGTACAAGGTACCCGTTCTGGACGGCTTCTCTAGCGCCACGTGCTTGCCGTCAACGGCTCCGATGCAGTTCGGCAGCTGCCACAGCTGGTGGGTGGTAGGTCAGACACTGGACAGGGGTCAGCTGGTGGGTGGTAGGTCAGACACTGGACAGGGGTCAGCCGGTGGGTGGCAGGTCAGACACTGGGCAGGGGTCAGCTGGTGGGTGGTAGGTCAGACACTGGGCAGGGGTCATCTGGTGGGTGGTAGGTCAGACACTGGGCAGGGGTCAGCTGGTGGGTGGTAGGTCAGACACTGGGCAGGGTAGGCTGGTGGGTGGTAGGTCAGACACTGGGCAGGGGTCAGCTGATGGGTGATAGGTCAGACACTGGGCAGGGGTCAGCTGGTGGGTGGCAGGTCAGCCAGTGAACAGGGGTCAGCTGGTGGGTGGCAGGTCAGACACTGGGAAGGGGTCAGCTGGTGGGTGGTAGGTCAGACACTGGGCAGGGTAGGCTGGTGGGTGGTAGGTCAGCTGGTGCACACTGGGCAGGGGTCAGCTGGTGGGTGGTAGGCCAGCTGGTGCACACTGGGCAGGGGTCAGCTGGTGGGTGGTAGGTCAGCTGGTGCACACTGGGCAGGGGTCAGCTGGTAGGTGGTAGGTCAGACACTCGACAGGGGTCAGCTGGTGGGTGGTAGGTCAGCTGGTGTACACTGGGCAGGGGTCAGCTGGTGGGTGGTAGGTCAGACACTGGACAGGGGTCAGCTGGTGGGTGGCAGGTCAGACACTGGACAGAGGTCAGCTGGTGGGTGGTAGGTCAGACACTCGACAGGGGTCAGCTGGTGGGTGGTAGGTCAGCTGGTGCACACTGGGCAGGGGTCAGCTGGTGGGTGGTAGGTCAGCTGGTGCACACTGGGCAGGGGCCAGCTGGTGGGTGGTAGGTCAGACACTGGGCAGGGTAGGCTGGTGGGTGGTAGGTCAGACACTGGGCAGGGGTCAGCTGGTGGGTGGTAGGTCAGACACTGGGCAGGGGTCAGCTGGTGGGTAGTAGGTCAGACACTGGACAGGGGTCAGCTGGTGGGTGGCAGGTCAGCCACTGGACAGGGGTCAGCTGGTGGGTGGTAGGTCAGACACTCGACAGGGGTCAGCTGGTGGGTGGTAGGTCAGCTGGTGCACACTGGGCAGGGGTCAGCTGGTGGGTGGTAGGTCAGACACTGGACAGGGGTCAGCTGGTGGGTGGCAGGTCAGACACTGGACAGGGGTCAGCTGGTGGGTGGTAGGTCAGACACTCGACAGGGGTCAGCTGGTGGGTGGTAGGTCAGCTGGTGCACACTGGGCAGGGGCCAGCTGGTGGGTGGTAGGTCAGACACTGGGCAGGGTAGGCTGGTGGGTGGTAGGTCAGACACTGGGCAGGGGTCAGCTGGTGGGTGGTAGGCCAGACACTGGGCAGGGGTCAGCTGGTGGGTGGTAGGTCAGACACTGGACAGGGGTCAGCTGGTGGGTGGCAGGTCAGACACTGGGCAGGGGTCTGCTGGTGGGTGGTAGGTCAGACACTCGACAGGGGTCAGCTGGTGGGTGGTAGGTCAGACACTGGGCAGGAGTCAGCTGGTGGGTGGTAGGTCAGACACTGGGCAGGGGTCAGCTGGTGGGTGGTAGGTCAGCTGGTGCACACTGGGCAGGGGTCAGCTGGTGGGTGGTAGGTCAGACACTGAGCAGGGGTCAGCTGGTGTGTGGTAGGTCAGCTGGTGCACACTAGGCAGGGGTCAGCTGGTGGGTGGAAGGTCAGACACTGGGCAGGGGTCAGCTGGTGGGTGGTAGGTCAGACACTGGGCAGGGGTCAGCTGGTGGGTGGTAGGTCAGACACTCGACAGGGGTAAGCTGGTGGGTGGTAGGTCAGACACTGGGCAGGGGTCAGCTGGTGGGTGGTAGGTCAGACACTGGGCAGGGTAGGCTGGTGGGTGTTAGGTCAGACACTGGGCAGGGGTCAGCTGGTGGGTGGCAGGTCAGCCAGTGAACAGGGGTCAGCTGGTGGGTGGCAGGTCAGACACTGGGCAGGGGTCAGCTGGTGGGTGGTAGGTCAGACACTGGGCAGGGTAGGCTGGTGGGTGGTAGGTCAGCTGGTGCACACTGGGCAGGGGTCAGCTGGTGGGTGGTAAGCCAGCTGGTGCACACTGGACAGGGGTCAGCTGGTGGGTGGTAGGTCAGCTGGTGCACACTGGGCAGGGGTCAGCTGGTGGGTGGTAGGTCAGACACTGGGCAGGGGTCAGCTGGTGTGTGGTAGGTCAGCTGGTGCACACTAGGCAGGGGTCAGCTGGTGGGTGGAAGGTCAGACACTGGGCAGGGGTCAGCTGGTGGGTGGTAGGTCAGACACTGGGCAGGGGTCAGCTGGTGGGTGGTAGGTCAGACACTCGACAGGGGTCAGCTGGTGGGTGGCAGGTCAGACACTGGACAGGGGTCAGCTGGTGGGTGGTAGGTCAGACACTCGACAGGGGTCAGCTGGTGGGTGGTAGGTCAGCTGGTGCACACTGGGCAGGGGTCAGCTGGTGGGTGGTAGGTCAGCTGGTGCACACTGGACAGGGGCCAGCTGGTGGGTGGTAGGTCAGGCACTGGGCAGGGTAGGCTGGTGGGTGGTAGGTCAGACACTGGGCAGGGGTCAGCTGGTGGGTGGTAGGTCAGACACTGGGCAGGCGTCAGCTGGTGGGTGGTAGGTCAGACACTGGACAGGGGTCAGACACTGGGCAGGGGTCAGCTGGTGGGTGGTAGGTCAGCTGGTGCACACTGGGCAGGGGTCAGCTGGTGGGTGGTAGGTCAGCTGGTGCACACTGGGCAGGGGTCAGCTGGTGGGTGGTAGGTCAGACACTGGACAGGGGTCAGCTGGTGGGTGGTAGGTCAGACACTGGGCAGGGGTCAGCTGGTGGGTGGTAGGTCAGCTGGTGCACACTGGGCAGGGGTCAGCTGGTGGGTGGTAGGTCAGACACTGGACAGGGGTCAGCTGATGGGTGGCAGGTCAGACACTGGACAGGGGTCAGCTGGTGGGTGGTAGGTCAGACACTCGACAGGGGTCAGCTGGTGGGTGGTAGGTCAGCTGGTGCACACTGGGCAGGGGTCAGCTGGTGGGTGGTAGGTCAGCTGGTGCACACTGGGCAGGGGCCAGCTGGTGGGTGGTAGGTCAGACACTGGGCAGGGGTCAGCTGGTGGGTAGTAGGTCAGTCAGTCGACAGGGGTCAGCTGGTGGGTGGTAGGTCAGACACTGGGCAGGGGTCAGCTGGTGGGTGGTAGGTCAGACACTGGGCAGGGGTCAGCTGGTGGGTGGTAGGTCAGACACTGGACAGGGGTCAGCTGGTGGGTGGTAGGTCAGACACTGGGCAGGGGTCAGCTGGTGGGTGGTAGGTCAGTCAGTCGACAGGGGTCAGCTGGTGAGTGGTAGGTCATACAGTGGGCAGCATTACATCCGAGCCATAAACAATTTATCATAAAGCACACAGTGTCACAACATGCACCATTTTATAACATGAACCACCATAACCATCTAAATAGGAGTAGGAACCAGTGTGGCCATGGCTCCACCACTTCTAATTTTCTCTCTCAAATGTTTTTGTTTCTAGATATAAAAATAAGTTATCTTCCACAAAGGTGATATGAGAGATGTGGGTGCAGCATGCACCATGTTATGAACATCAAAGCTGAACATTTTATAGTGTCTGGAGCCATATGGCACTCAGTGCTCGTAAATTTGTCAATTTGGGTGGGAAATGAAACCCAAATGTGAATAATTGTCCACTCTCACTCCCCATTTTAGGAGTTAATTTTTCACTCCCAAATTATGAATTATCCTGACATAAATATTGAATAAAAATACAAGCACAAGCAAAAAAACAAGCAAAAATTGAATTTTGGGACTGATGGCACTTGGCAACACTGCAGACGTCACCAGAATCAGTGTGCTACTCTGGGAAGCGTGACAGGGCCTATTTACGAGTCAAATGACCCATGCATAGCACACATTTCCCCCACCCCTCCCCCACCCCATTTTTTCCATAGCACAGCCCACTCATTGAGGCAAGCTGTGCTTCCTACAACCAACCAATGATGTCATGAGGGCTGTCATGGCCCTCAACTGGCTCAAACTTGAAACCTTGACATGTATAACACAGTGCACAGACAAGCACCTTATACAAAGATTAAAAGAAAATGTTAGGTAGGTACTGGGCTTCTGACCTACCCTGAAGTGAGAGTCTGAGTTCAAGTCGCTATGGCGCTCACTATTTGCTCCTGACTGGGATGGCCTGCAGCCAGTGGCAGCAGCCCCACTCAAGGTCAGATGATGTCAGTGAGCAGGGCAGGCTGTACCCAGCTTTGTGGGGCACATAAAATAATAATTAATTTAACAATAATGGGGGCTTTACATCACCACGCTGTTAATAACACATACAGGGACAAACATCACACATGAGGTTGGCGTCTGCAGGAGCAGGCGAGGCTCAAACTCGGGACCTCTCAGTCACTGGTCAAACAGTTTTCCCCTACACCACAGCCATCCCAGGGGCACATACAACTTGTCTCTTCAATTCTGCCAGGTACCCAAAATTACCCTATTAAACAATATAGGGGTCAGGACCTGCACAACAAGCTCTGCGTAGTACGGGTTCCGACCTTGCAAATCTGGGTATTGGTAGGGCAGGCGTCACACTTCCGTATGCAACACTGTAGGTAGTGTGACAAGCCTGAACAAGTGGCGGGTGGTGCAGCCCAGGGTCCTAGGATTGCTTTGAAGCCAGGGTGCGGACGTCACTGCGGAGTGGAAAATTTGGACTAAAATATCCATAAAGAGTGGAAAATTCAGCCTAAAAAATACCATATGATATCCTTGGTTTGCCAAAACTCACCCATCAGAATCAATCAGCTGTTCCGCCTGTTACAAATGACAATATTTTCCTAAACTGTTTGTATCCACAGGTTAATATAAGCATTAGTAATATCAACAAGAGTAGTTGATATTTTTTTTTGGCAAGAGTAGTTGATATGGGCCCTGTCATTGAGGCAGAACTTGGTAGGAGTAGCCCGGAGACAGTTATAATACAGGTGGGGGTGAACAACATAGGACCTAGGCAGAGTGTGAGAATAGTAGCGGAGTACCGGAGCCTGCTGCAGAGGTTGAAGGAGTTCAGGAAACCAGTCATTGTGACTGGCATCCTCCCTCGCTGTGGAGCCAGTGAGGAGTGGTACTCGAGAGCTCTGTCTGTGAACAGCTCAGTTCAGAACTTATGTTCAGCTATGGGGCTTAGTTATGTAGACTTATGGGATCAGTTCTATGAGTGGCATAGGTACTATATGAAGGATGGGCTTCACTTATCGGATGAGGGGGCAAGGGCTTTGGGAGATGCCTACAGAAGTGTCATTCAGGGAAACTAGGTAGGAGGGGGGTTCAGGGACGCTAGTACTAGGGCATCAGAAAGTAAGCATTGGTAGAAGTTCATGTCAGAATAGGACAGTAGATCATAATTCCCTCAGAATTAGTAGAGTCAGCTCAAAGTATAATATCACATGTGTGTTGCTGAATGCCCAAAGTATTAGGTCTAAATTTGATGAGTTTGAGTGTTATGTTGCCCTTGAAAAGCCTGATATCATTTGTGTAACCGAGACATGGGTTAGTGAGGGGTATAATAGGGATAGGCTACAGGATTTCGAGTTACAAGGGTATAACATGTTCTCATACTGCAGAGAATCACGGCAGGGAGGCGGAGTGTTTGTATATGTAAATAGCTTGTACTGCACTACTAGAGTTGATGATTCTAGTAAAGTAAAAGAAGTAGAATCAATCTGGCTTGACATTAAAATTGGTACAGGAAACAGAGGAAGGTTGAGGATAGGTGCATTTTACAGACCAGGGAATCTTCCAAGGAACTCCCAAGCTGAAACAGACCAAGATATTTGTGAGGAAATACGTAGGAACTTTCGGGCTCAGTGTCTTATTATGGGAGATTTTAACTTAAAAGGATACGAAAGTATAGCAGAGGAAACAAATGAGTGTAGGTTGTATAGGCAAATCTTTGAAGAGGAGCTTTTCATGCATCAGTTTGTAACAGAGCCAACCAGACATTGCTCCATTCTAGACCTTGTATTCTCAGACAACAGTGATCTAGTTAGTGACATAAGTATTTGTGCAGGTCTAGGAACCAGTGATCACAATATGGTTAAATTCAATATCTCATCAGAAATGAGGCCCAAAGATAACCTTATTATGGTTCCAAACTTCAGCCGGGCTGATTTTGATGGTATTAGAAATGACCTCGCACAGATAAAATGCAACGTTGAGTTGGCAGGTTTAGATGCATGTGAGGCCTGGAATGTTTTCAAAGCTAGATTAAGCCAAATTCAAAATCGGCATATACCCCTCAGGCACAAACGTAACAGAACCAAGGGCAATCCAGTTTGGCTTACCCCAGAAGTAAGGAGTGCTATACAAGCTAAAAGAAGTGCATTTGGCATTTTGAAGGGATCTTCACTAGATATAAATCAGAAGGCCTACCAGAATGCAAGAAATTCAGTTAAGAAAAAGGTCAGAGCAGCTAAAAGGGCAAAGGAACTTGATATTAGATAACTTGAACTTGACATTGTAATGCAGATAGTAAGAAGTTCTTCAGTTTTTATAAGTTAAGTACAGTTTCCAAAAATATAGGTCCATTTAAGGTAGATGATGTGTTAGTTAGCAAGGACAGTGAAATGGTTGAAGTGCTTAATGATCAGTTTCAATCTGTCTTTACTATCGAGGACCAGAGTAGTATTGCAGCACTTCAGCCTGAGCTAGAGACAGAGGAGACTATAGGAGAGCTAGGTGGCATAAGTAGTGAACTTGTTCTAGAATATCTAAAGAAAGTAAGGCCTAACAAGGCAGAAGGACCTGATGAAATCCATGCTAGACTTTTAAGAGAATCTGAAAGGGAGTTGTCGGTTCCATTAGCCATAATATTTTCTAAATCACTTGCAGATAGTAAAATTCCACTTGATTGGAAAAGAGCAAATGTTGTTCCTATTCATAAAAAGGGAGATAGAAGTAAAGAGGAAAACTATAGACCAGTTAGTCTGACCTCATTAGTCTGCAAGGTGCTTGAATCAATCATCAAAGATAAGATTGTTGAATTCTTGGAGCAAAATGAACTCCTCAAGGATACACAGCATGGCTTTAGGAAGGGCCGTTCTTGTTTAACTAATCTTCTGGAGTTTTTGGATGTTGCAACAGATAGCTTTGATCAGGGTAAACAGCTAGATGTAGCTTTTCTTGATTTCAGTAAAGCATTTGACAAAGTCCCCCATACAAGACTGGGGTTGCAACTTAAAATTCATGGGATCAGGGGCAAGATTCTGGATTGGATAGAAACGTGGCTTTCAGGACGCCAGCAAAGGGTTATATTGAATGGGTGCCAATCACAATGGAAGGAGGTTCTCAGTGGGGTTCCACAGGGCTCAGTCCTGGGCCCATTGCTTTTTATAATATTTGTGAATGCAATTGAGAACAGTATAGACAGCAAAGTCTTGAAATTTGCAGACGATCTAAAAGTTGTCAGGATTATTAGAGGAAAACATGATCAGGATGTTTTTCAATCAGATCTGGACAAGCTAGTTGAGTGGTCTGAAGCATGGCAGATGAAATTCAATTTGAGTAAATGTAAGATTATGCACGCTGGACGGGTTAGCAGTAAACATAGGTATGAAATGGGTGGGCAGAAAATGGAGCAGATTGAAAAGGAAAGAGATTTAGGTGTCGTGGTAAACAATAGACTATCAGCGTCAGACCAGGTTGTAGAAGCTAGGAAAAAGGCACTTAGAATGCTAGGGGCCATTAACAGAAATGTTTCCTACAAGAGTGAAAAGGTAATAACAAAACTGTATTGTGCATACGTTAGACCACATTTGGAGTATTGTGTACAAGCCTGGTCTCCAACATATGAGAAAGATTGCTGGTTGTTAGAAAGAGTTCAAAGAAGGGCAACAAAAATGGTTAATTGTCTTGGTAGTTTACCTTATGAAGATAGATTAAAGAAATTGGGTATGTTTTCACTTAGATATAGAAGGCTAAGAGGAGATCTAATTGAAGTCTTCAAATTTGTAAATAGTCAGCATTCTGGATATTTAAAGGGTATGTTTGAGTTCAATAGGGAAAATCGAGGTAGAGGTCATCAGCATAAACTCATTATGAAACAAAGTAGGACTAGGCTACGACAGTCATTTTTCAGTAGAAGGGTTGTAGGACATTGGAATATGCTACCAGGGGATGTCGCTGATGCAGTGACACTTGCTTCCTTCAAAATTAAATTAGATAAATACTTTACAGAGAAGGGATTAGTTCATAAATACTCCTGGGATTAGCCTTCTTTTATGCAGGTAGAGTAAGGTGATTTGAAGGGGCGAGACTGGTGGAGGGGGAGGGGGGGTGGGGGTGGGTGTGGGTGTGGGTGGGGTGGGGTGCAACCTCGGATGGGCCCAAGAGGCTCTTTGTTGCACTTTTCTTTTATGTCTTTATGTCTTTATGTCTTTATCAGTGTTAGGGTTATAGTTATCCAATGTATCTTGATTTAGGGAGCGGAAAATTCACAGTAAAACTGGGCGAAAAGAGTGGAAAAATATTACCCATAGGGTGTCATTTTCCACCCAAAGTTTGCAATCCTAGGAAAATGGTGCAGCCGGCTTGATGACATCATTGGGAACTGGGAGGCGTAGGCCAGTTTACTACTTGATCAGACTTAATGGTGTACAGCTGGTGTACAGAAGTGTGATGCCTGCCCTACTAATTCCCAAATATGTCCATTCAAAAGGTTTGAACTAGATTCATTAGAAGGAAAAAAATCCTTTGGAAGTTTATGTTCATTTTAAATTTGGCCACTGTATTTCATTTGGTAAATACAACATTCAGGTTTTTTTTAGGAGAGAACTATTAGCTAAATATTAGCTTCCATAAAATGAGTACCTCCATACCCAGTGGCTGCAGACATGGTACGAAGAACAACACAGCCAAAGTATTTAACTACAGGACATCCATGAACAAAATTGTCTGACTTTGGCAATATGTATACATTTTCTGGC
>JAXIVJ010016480.1:0-28727 GCA_036785665.1 Chirona hameri | reverse complement strand
CATCTCAAAATTATATTGCAATATGCAAAAAGTGGCGCTGATGATTAAGAAAATGAAATCTGAAGAGGTTTTCCCGCTAAGATCAACAATTGGTGAGCGCGAGGCGATTTACTAAGACACCAATTTTCCCAACCTGTCGATGGTGGCGCCACCTAATCGCCGAGAGTTCCGAACCGAAGCATGCTATTTTTGTTATATTATTCTGCAGCTCCTGTAAGCGATCATAAAAGCCTGTTTTAGGGTAGACTGATGCTAACAGATTGAAACTAACCTGAACATGCAAACCATAGCTGTATGCAAACCACCATATTTCCCAATCAGATGTGCAAAGGCAAACGGACGTATCTCCACCTCATACGCACGGAACACCGGCCGCCGGTCTAGCTCAGCTCGGCATTCGGCGGACTGAGGCAGGCGGTGATGACAGAATGGGCGGGGTTGTGGCGATGGAGCAGGACAGCCGGGTCATCCCTACTTGAAATCGTGGACAGGCTGCAGTCACCCCGATCGATGTAGGATATGAGAGGTTCTGTGGAAAAGTTGTAGGTACGAGGTTAGGTCTTAACCCGCGAGTCACTGGGGGGGGGGGGGGGGGGGATTTTTTTTTTAAAATCCCCCTAGGAATATTAGGAATATCTCAACAACTAATGCAGATATCGACGCCAAACTTGCAGCACCTCTCCGGGGATCATTTTTACACCTGTTGTGCATAAATGAGCAATTTCGTCAGAACTTTTTCGAGATATAGAGAAATAAGTGACGTCACTAAACACGATTTTGACACAAACATCAGCTAAACTTTGCCAAGGCGTACAAATGCCACATTTGAAGAAAAATGCAATAAAAAAAGCTAAAAGGTAGAAAATTACAAGGGCTACAAACCAGCTATCTCGAAAGTTCGATTTGTTTGGTTTTTACCCATTTTTTTTAAATGTCCACAAAATCAAATTTGTCAAAGATATTTAAAAAACGGAATATATGTCAATTAACGACATATGGGCAACTACCATACCAAACTTTAAAACGATATCATCTGTTTGGACTGACATGACATAAAGTATGGGTAAATCATGCCATATTTTGAAATTGCGTTTTTTGGCTTTTATTGACCAGATACAGACAAATAAATGCCAGCACTGTATTTAAAAAAAACTGAAATAGAAACATGCTTTTTCATTTACATTTATCAATTCCAAATTTTGACCTTGGCCACCAAATACCGACATTTAAACGCTAATTTATCTATACATAAACATTTTAGCATCATGCGCCACGAACAATTACATTCCAATATAAATATAAGATATCGCCCCAGGCTATTACACATCCTAGAATATTTTAGATCCAGGCTATTACACATCCTAGACTATTTAGGTAGGATGTTCATTCGCACATCGTGTATGCATGTATGCATGTATTATAAAAATACACGCCTTCATCTACATATACATCCACCATTTATTGACCACAATCGTCATGTCGAATATTACGTCAATTGAAGTGTCCGTAGGAGGTTTAGAAGTACTGTGATACTCTCGCTAGCCATGATTCTCAGGCACCTGGCGTCCCTGCCAGACATGTCTATCCCAGACCAAGATCCCCAGACCACGACCCCCAGACTAAACTAGGATCCTCCCTCACGCACCGGCCACGATCCCGCGGTGCCTGGAGCCCCGCCCGACGGCCGCCAGAGATAAGAGCGGAGCCGGCCGCCCAGCGGCGTGCCGTGTGCAGCGTCCCGGTGCGACGTGCCGCGGCCAGCCCTATCTTCCCAGCGGCTCATTCGTCTCCATTAACACCACACATTGCCAGCCGAGTGAGCACGGCCGCCCACCGCGCATACGGCTGGCAGTTACGGCGCAGACAGCGTGTCTATCTGGCCATCTCACCGCCCAAACACCGCCGGAGACACGCCGATATAATCTGTTGAGAGCTTGTCAACCATGTCAGACTTCACCAAATAAAACGCTGACCTTCAGATCTGCTGACATCAGCTGGAAATAGCATTCGATAATATATTTACAAATGCTAAGACCACCGCAATATAACCGTCAAATCGCAACGCCGCGATATATGAAGCGTTATTAAATTCCGTTTTAGACCCAACTACCTCCCATGAACGTAACCCTCGCCATATAGCCAGCGAGAAGTGCTCCAGTGACTCGAGCACGTGGCTAACGACCGAATATATCAGCACCGTGCAATAAACGTCGTCCAGTGAATCCACGCACATGACGCCTTTTACCACCACCGAAGCGGCAGTTTCGACTCATTTGGCGGAGCGGGGTCGTGCTGGGGTTTGACGCCCGCCGCGCGGTCGGTAAGTGCTCGGTCTGACGCCCGTGCCGGTAGCGGGCCGGTCGTGCGCGGCGGCGGCCGTGTCAGTAATCATGACGAATGAACCCCCAGCCGGCGCGCACGTGACCAATTGCCATGAATCTGCCCGTCCCAGGGGAGAGAAGGGTGACACGTGACCAGACGTCATCATAGGCGAGGTACAACCCACGTCTGCCTGCCAGCCGTCCGAGTACGGCAGCACGGCGCGGTACGGCAGAGCACGGCTTCATTGTTCAGTCGCCGTGACCGCGCCGCTACAGCCTGCGGCCAGAGACGGTCATTAGTGGACAGTTAGTACCCCCTCCCTCCTCCCCCACCGCCGCCGGCGACGGAGGCTGGCTCGAATTGGACCAGCCAGAGGCGAAAACGAGCTCGTGGACAGCACCCGGCCGGCTGGGCGGAAGTGAGTCAGAGATAAGGAGCGTTGTCGGCCCGCTGTGGCGAGGTGGCGGCGGCTGCTGCTGTGACCTGACCTGAACTAACTCCGTCCGTCCGTCCGCACTCCACTCAATCAATAGCAGACCGACGTCGAGTCGGCGTCCGTATGTGGCACTGCTGTCGAGTTTAGCACGCCGAGCGAGCGCCACTGATTAATCCAATAACAATCCACTCATAATGACTAACACAATATACCGGGGTCGATAGCCATCACCTGAATATCATAATTATGAGGTGGTCGCCACACGCGGCACGCCTCACAATGCCACCGCAGGCCGGGGCGGCCGCCGGGAAGGAGGCGGACAAACGTATTGATCCGGCAAATAATCGGTCTTTATCCGGATATTAGATGGACGCTCGGGCAACCGCCAAGCCGCGGAGTATCTATAGACAGAGTTACCCCGCCGCGCCGCCGCCCGCGGCTCCCCGGCGAACCAGCGCCATCGTACTTTCTAGGCGCTAAGTACGATTCTCCGCCAAATGTCAAGCTTCTTCGTGAGATTGTAATGGCAATCCTCCCAAGTAAAACACACAGTAAAAATATATAATTCGTCTCTAGAATATATCGAATCTAGAATAAATATAGAACACTCCTCTCGTTTTATCTTCAGATGGATAACGAAATCAAAAGCTAAAGTCGCGACAAATCCGCTTCGTGACGTCAGAGGATCCAGTGACGTCACTGGGACGTCCGGCTGTGGGCGATGAGGGACGAGGCGGCGGCGGTGGCGGCGACCGGCACAAATGGTGGCCAGGACCGTCTGGCCCCGGGCGATCCGTGTCACCCGGCACCGTCACTGCAGAGGTCACGGTGCTGAGCGCCTTCCGATACAAACAATGGCGTCGCTGGTGGGCCGCGAACCGTGACGTTCGACTCGGCCGTAACAGACGACCCTGGCACAGCCTGCCCCAGTCGCCGACATTTCAGTAACGATTCATAATCGTAGCCATATATTTAGGATATACAAGTGTATCGATTCCACCGTTTTCAATAATGTATGCACCAGTGCCATAAGCTAATTGGATTCTAGAGAGACCACTTGACCATCGCATATGCGGCACGGATTGAGCGGATTGAACGGCACGGATTGAACATAAACATACCATAATGACAGCGAATAGATAGCCAGTGGCCCAGTACGTCAGCGACCGCCAGTCAATCTCACGCGGCTTACCATACACAATCAGAACGGAGGAAACTTACCACAACAAGAACGGAGGATACTTACCACAATAAGAACGGAGGATACTTACCACAATAAGAACGGAGGATACTTACCACAATAAGAACGGAGGATACTTACCACAATAAGAACGGAGGATACTTACCACAATAAGAACGGAGGATACTTACCACAATAAGAACGGAGGATACTTACCACAATAAGAACGGAGGATACTTACCACAATAAGAACGGAGGATACTTACCACAATAAGAACGGAGGATACTTACCACAATAAGAACGGAGGATACTTACCACAATAAGAACGGAGGATACTTACCACAATAAGAACGGAGGATACTTACCACAATAAGAACGGAGGATACTTACCACAATAAGAACGGATGATACTTACCACAATAGGAACGGAGGATACTTACCACAATAAGAACGGAGGATACTTACCACAATAAGAACGGAGGATACTTACCACAATAAGAACGGAGGATGCTTACCACAATAAGAACGGAGGATACTTACCACAATCAGAACGGAGGATACTTACCACAATCAGAACGGAGGATACTTACCACAATAAGAACGGAGGATACTTACCACAATAAGAACGAAGGATACTTACCACAATAAGAACGGATGATACTTACCACAATAAGAACGGAGGATACTTACCACAATAAGAACGGAGGATACTTACCACAATCAGAACGGAGGATACTTACCACAATAAGAACGGAGGATACTTACCACAATAAGAACGGAGGATACTTACCACAATAAGAACGAAGGATACTTACCACAATCAGAACGGAGCATCGCAGCTCTCACACGCTCACACGAGGGAGCAGAAGCAAATATGGCTTCTGACACGCTAAGAGCTGCACTGGATAATGGATACATCTGCGACTGAGTCATGAGTCGCTTGAGGGCTGCAATGGATATCTCGGAGCTGCTCGGAGCGACCGACAACGAGCGGCTGAAAGCCCGGCTGGTTCGACCGACCGGTGCACTATGCGGTGATACTCCACAGGCTCCTTCACTCCGGGCCGATCAACTTCCCGGAGGGCTGCCTGACATGTCCTGACATGTTACCGACTGCGGCATAGACATTCATAGAAACGCGGGCTCAAAGGCCGACACATTCCTGAAGCCGCCCCCGTCACGGCCAAACGGCCACCTGGCGTCACACCATGTCTGACCTCTGGGCGCAGCGGACAGACTCACCAGGGTGGACGCATCGACTGGCAGTTCATTGTCCCGCAATCTTTCTAAGGGAAAGGAAAACATTGCCACGTTTCTTAAATAATTTATCATCCAACACAGCCATTACAATATCTGATGAATACCCTGTCACAAGTGGCTAAGTTTCGGATTTTCGATGTGATGAATACCCTGTCACAAGTGGCTAAGTTTCGGATTTTCGATGCGTCACTCAAGAATGGAATATTCGACGTTTCATTCAATTAGCTGGCAAAGGGTTTTGACACAAGTGTAGCCAATCCCCAGTCAATGTTCGGACAACGTCTGCATAAAGTGGACGTGAACCGTCCTTCAGTCGTTCACCACATACGGCTGACAGGCAGACAGACAGCCGCCAGTGCCACAGTATCACTTGCAGGCACAAGACCACCCCTTTATGATGGTGAGCTGCAGTTTAGTTTAGCTTAGCATGCTGGTGAGCTGTAGTTTAGTTTAGTTTAGTATGCTGGTGAGCTGTAGTTTAGCTTAGTATGCTGGTGAGCTGCAGGCATACCAGCCGCGCCTCCCACCGTGCCTATTCAGGGCACGCTGAGTCCGCCGCCCCGCACTATATCGTCCAGCGGACCGTAGCCGCCCCGATTTGCCCCGCGATTGGCGCATCTATCTATACTAGCATCCGGCCAGCGCATCCACCAATAGACCGACCGATCGGCGCCTAGGCCAGCGCATCCACCAATAGACCCAGCGATCGGCGCATCCACCAATAGACCCAGCGATCGGCGCATCATCTCGCCACCAGCTATTCATCGACCGCGACAATCTGATGTTTGCCTTCCTTTTCTGTAGAAATTCAACACGAACCCTCGATCGGGTGAAACCGCACAATCTGACAAAGTACAAGTAACAGTCATTTAGTAATGTATGCAATATGACAAAGGTGCCACTTATTTACTGTAAAGAAAGACTGCCATTTTGCTGCAATTCGCAATTACGATGTAATGGACCACAGCCAGTCTTGAAAGCCGTTTTCATGTAGCATTTGCAGTGTATTGAATATGACACTGATTTTGACCCTAATGACACGAAAATGAGGTCAGTAGATCGCAGTACGCCTCAAGGGCTATCAAATAGCGCTTCACCCGCCTCCACATCCGCCTCAGCTTGGTAAGTGGTCTTAAAAGGCCCTTGCCCGGGTAGGGCAAAATCACTACGGGTTCGGGTAGGGGGGGGGACCCCCTTAGCGTTTCGCCCCTAATTGAGCTAGAGCTTCTATTCAAAGACGAGCGTGTTGCTTGTGACGAGTGAAAGCCGCTGATACCCGATTTTAAGGTATTGGGTCATTCGGTGACCTCTGAGGTCATGTCAATGACCCAAAAGTCATTAAAATTGTAAATGCGTATAAATTGAATTTTATCGAGCTAGAATCGTGAATGAGCATATCATAATGCTTAATGGGTGCCAAATTCGTAATCAGCGTCACAAAATGTCCTAAAAACTGCCAAATTCCAAAAAGGTCATGTCAGGTCATCTGAGGTCAGTGACCTCGGTTGACCTGTGGAAGCGCATGACCCCAGTGGAACATATAATTATGTAAAATGGATCCCAAATTTGACATGACCTTGAGAAACAGGTCATAGGTCACGGGTCATGTGGGTTAGAAATTCAAAATTTCAGAGTATGTGGGATATTTTTTTCTTCAAAAGTAGAGTACCGAAAGTTCCATCGCATTCGGTTGGAAACTACGAGAGTTATTCCAGAAAAAAAAACGAGGGGGTTGGCATCCACCCCCCACCCTACCCGGGCGAGGGGTAAACTGAGCGGCTCGGCGCCGTGGCAGTGGTATAACACCGACATCACCATTGTCACTGGTCAGTGATAAGCCACACACATTCCCACAGGAGGCGACATAGAACAGGCGGCGGCATAGAACACATAAACCACACACATTCCCACAGGAGGCGACATAGAACAGGCGGCGACACATGTGGCGACATAGAAACGGCGGCGGCATAGAACACATAAACCACACACATTCCCACAGGAGGCGACATAGAACAGGCGGCGACATAGAACACATAAACCACACACATTCCCACAGGAGGCGACACAGAACAGGCGGCGACATAGAACACATAAACCACACACATTCCCACAGGAGGCGACATAGAACAGGCGGCGACATAGAACACATAAACCACACACATTCCCACAGGAGGCGACATAGAACAGGCGGCGACATAGAACACATAAACCACACACATTCCCACAGGAGGCGACATAGAACAGGCGGCGACATAGAACACATAAACCACACACATTCCCACAGGAGGCGACATAGAACAGGCGGCGACATAGAACACATAAACCACACACATTCCCACAGGAGGCGACATAGAACAGGCGGCGGCATAGAACACATAAACCACACACATTCCCACAGGAGGCGACATAGAACAGGCGGCGGCATAGAACACATAAACCACACACATTCCCACAGGAGGCGACATAGAACAGGCGGCGGCATAGAACACATAAACCACACACATTCCCACAGGAGGCGACATAGAACAGACATCACCATACATGTACTGCTGATCGACGGCGCGACTGAGCCTTATTGCTGCGGACTGGCGCCGCGACATGCAGCGCGGCGCACGCTTTAATCACTCGGAGACGTGGCGCCGCAGTTAGATGTAAACGACCCCATCTGGCCCCAGCCAACTGATACCGCCGGCTTCATCAATGGGACGATTTAAACGGCGCTGCCGGCCATCAGCGCCAGGATAGCTGGCATGCATACGCTGTGATGCATGTGTCGGAGGGATGGACGCAGCGGCGGCAGTAACGTGACGGTGAACGGTGGAGCAGCGCCGTCATGGCGTGCTATCAGTCTGATGATTTACCTACACGCTCAACAGCCAGTCTATCGATTGTCGACATGGGACGGCGAGCGATGTTTCAAATCAGCAGGCAGCAGGCGATGTTTCAAATCAGCAGACCTATCAGGCATGTTTCAAATCAGCAGGTAGCAGGCGATGTTTCAAATCAGCAGGCAGCAGGCGATGTTTCAAATCAGCAGGCAGCAGGCGATGTTTCAAATCAGCAGGCAGCAGGCGATGTTTCAAATCAGCAGGCAGCAGGCGATGTTTCAAATCAGCAGGCAGCAGGCGATGTTTCAAATCAGCAGGCAGCAGGCGATGTTTCAAATCAGCAGGCAGCAGGCGATGTTTCAAATCAGCAGACCTAGCAGGCGATGTTTCAAATCAGCAGGCAGCAGGCGATGTTTCAAATCAGCAGACCTATCAGGCATGTTTCAAATCAGCAGGTAGCAGGCGATGTTTCAAATCAGCAGGCAGCAGGCGATGTTTCAAATCAGCAGGCAGCAGGCGATGTTTCAAATCAGCAGACCTAGCAGGCGATGTTTCAAATCAGCAGACCTAGCATGCGATGTTTCAAATCAGCAGACCTAGCAGGCGATGTTTCAAATCAGCAGGTGACTGCAGTGACTGCTGTGAATGGAACAAACCAAGCTGACTGATCCTTCCGCTGAGTGTTAATACCTCGATCGCGTGAACTGGCTGCGTCACCATGCAAGGCGGTGATCAGCCGCCTGAGCTGTTTGGACGCTGCAGAGCGGCTACCAGACGTCACGACACCACCCTCCCCCTCTGTACACCACCACAGTACCAGGGACACGAGCAGGTCGCCACACCACCTCTGCCGGACGCCGCCGCCGCCGCCGCCACCGCATAACGCCGACGATACGAGTAATGTCCGGCATAATCACACGTTCGCCACTCCGATAGATTCGCTACAAATGACTGGCCTAATTAGGCCTAATTAGGCCCACCGATGCTGAAGGTAAGGATGTGCCTCGGACGCGCGGCGACTTCCCAGGATCCCAGACGGTACTGGTATGTCCCAGGTGGCGGGAATTCCCCGACAGACGGTAATTAGAAGACGCCGTCTTTTTTACAGCAAGCGAGGCGATAACACAATGGACAATTTCACTGAAGAGCGGTTCAAAGCGAAGCACACTCATTTGAAAATAACCGTGGTTAAGATTACCATCTTGCTGAATAATGTAAGAGCTTTACGATCTTAGACAGCTTAAACCGATCGCCATATCTCTTGGACTGTTGGACACTTGGACTGTTAGAAATGTATTAGTTCGGATATCAAACAGATACGGCTGAATACTTCAACATAAAATTGGCCATGTGGCTACGGATAGCTTGCCCGACAGAAAATGCAACCACCGAATTTGTCGCTTAAAACGATATCCGTCTGTCTAGACACTAATGAGTTAAGTGCTAGTATATTGACAGTTTTCGGCTAGGTATTAATATGAAACAAAATATGTTCCCACAAGCGATGTTCTTTTTTGCCAGTAATTCAGTAGTGGACACAGTTAGGTCTTCGACAAGCGTTTCTCTCCCTGAAATATAACTATTTCTTATCTCCAGTTTTACTGGTTTCAAGACTAAGGTAAGTAGGTATGGGACTGCTAAATATATCGTGAAGTAAACTGTACTGATATGCTCACAATGAAAGAAAACACACAGTAGCCGAAACCGACGCAGGTCAAATAGGCCTATTTTTCAATAAAAGCATGCGCATTTTTATATGACATCATTGCTAGTTTTGCCGAATTGATTCCATCTTTGAAAGTCGCACAGCTTAAAGATAATCACTTTTCCAGTTTTCAGCATATATTTTGGAGCTTAGATGAACTGGACAAAAGGATTGATTAGTGTTGGACATTACTCCAAAACCTTAAAACCAAGTAACATGACTAATGAATGAATGTCATGTCATATTCATTTTAACCTTCCTGCAAGTAACACCAATAAAGTGAAAAAATGTAGGCATTTTTAAACTATGATGTATATTTAATGTAGGTACAGTAGCGTACCCAGGATTCACTCGAGGGGGCAATTTTTTCATGAGGGGGGTATAAGGTACCACCACCAAAAAAAATCACCGGATTTGGCCCACTATATTTTTAGTGGGGCATATTTTCAACATTAAAAAAGTATTCATTTTTTTCGCAATAGGGCCTTTCGGGCCCTTACACGTATAATTCGATAGTGATCGTAATTTTACCACCTGACTTTGTTTAAGTGAAGTTTGTGTCAAACTCAGGTCAAGGTCAGGTCACAAAGGTCAAAATTTGAAATAGATGAATATAAATAAAAACGCATGTTTCTGAGCCAGTTTTACCTCAGAAATGCAGCGGTGACGTTCATTTCTTCGCAGCTGGTTATAAATAACCCAAACACAATTAAATACGACATGAGTTTCCCATACTTTAGAAGCCATAAGTCAGTCATTTTTTTAGTTTTTTAAAGGAATTGCCTATATGTGGTTCTATAATATTTAACACGGTTTTAAATATCTTTGAAAAATTTGAATTTGTGGGCATTTAAACAAATAGTTTTTGTTAAATTTTTGGGGTCAAAAACCAAAATTTTCGAAACTCCGAGATAATAATTTTGTAGCCCTTGCCATTTTGTATCTTTGAGGTTTTTGGTTAACAAAATTATCCTCAAAATATGGTCTTTGTACGTCTGTTAAATTTCTGCAGATTTTTCGTCCAACTCGTCTGTAGTGACATCAATAAATTTGCTATACCTCAACGATTCTTTTCGACGAAATTGCTTCATTGTTGCACAGGAACACGTACAATTGATGTGAGAAAAGGTACTTAGAGTTTCACTTTGATAGCGCTATTGGTTGTGAGAAATTGCGAAAGTTCGTGGGGGGGGGGGGTGTACAAGCGTGGGGGGGGGGGGGGGGGGGTACAGTTCAATGGCGGTTAACACCAATGTATAATTTGGCTGTGTATAAATCATCTCAACACAATTGTTTGAATGCACAACTATTCATTTTTATAAATATTACTGCCCGTTGGAACAATATCAATGGACTATCTACTATCAATGGACTATAACAAGGGTATGTGTGACTGTTCGTGGACAAGAACAGGTGAAATGAAAATAAGCCATCTCAAGCCTGCCCCCCCCCCCCAACCAGCCAAATTTCCTTAGACGAGTCCCTGAGCCCGACCCGACCTCGCCCGTGGCGACGCTTTTGAGAAGCTCATATCTCTGCAACCACACGTCCGATTGACAAGCGGTCTTCTTTGCTGAGCAGCCCCGTCCAACTTACCATGTGTGAGACCAGTGCCGACTCACGTGGGTGACTACTGACTACCACTGCGCGTGCCGCGTGTCGCGTGAGAGGTGTTGAAAAATTTTCTCGCAAAAACTCCGCAACGGCTGGGCATATTGTATGCAAATTTGATGTGTGGTTAGCGACCCCTCAGCCGCCACTTTCTTACAAGTCAGGGGTGGGGTGCGTATGCACGTGCGCACGTGCACACCCCTATTCTGTATCTCAGGAACGGATGAGCCGATTGTGTTCAAATTTAGTGTGTGGTTGGGGACCTCTCAGCCGCCACTTTCCCACAAGTCAGGGGTGGGGTGCCCCTGCACGTGCGCACGTGCACAGCCCTTTTCTATATCACAGGAACGGCCGAGCTTTTTTGTGTGGTCGAAATTAGTGTATGATTAGGGACCTCTCAGCTGCCGCCTTCCCACAAGTCAGGGATGGGGTGCCTCTGCACGTGCGCACGTGCACACCCCTATTTTATATCTCAAGAACGCCTGAGCCGATTGTGTTCAACATTTTGTGTGTGGTTAGGGACCTCTCAGCCGCAACTTTTCCACAAGTCAGGGGTGGGGTGCCTCTGTACGTGCGCACGTGCAACCTTTCTGTATCTCAGAAACTACTTGCCAGATCGAGTTGAAATTCACGATACATTTCTTTGACGCTCGCTCGTTCATCGCCAACTACGGCGTCGTACTGGTATGTAAATGGCGAGAGGTAAAATGCAACTTCTATCATACCTATTGTATCATTAGACTCTCCAACAAATCATTTAAGCCCATTTTGGGGTACATACAATATACTTAATACTTATACATATACATGCAATCACTGCGTTCCATAACAATGTCAAGCCAAGGAGCGCATAACAATCAAATCTTAGCATGTTTTACCTCATTTGACCTTGGATATATTAACCTAGGGTCATGGAATTTTCACAAAACAGAGTTCCTCACAGAACCTCTCCACCCTATAATTTTCGTTAATGTATGTCTTATCCGGGCCTTTATCCCCCCCCCCCCTCCAGTGCGTGTAATTTTCAGAGGCCCTCCAGGGCGCGTGTTAATAAAACCTCTATACATAAAAGACATAAAGACATAAAAGAAAAGTGCAACAAAGAGCCTCTTGGGCCCATCCGAGGTTGCACCCCCCCCCCCCCCCCCATCCCCCCCCCTCCACCAGTCTCGCCCCTTCAAATCACCTTACTCTACCTGCATAAAAGAAGGCTAATCCCACGAGTATTTATGAACTAATCCCTTCTCTGTAAAGTATTTATCTAATCTAATTTTGAAGGAAGCAAGTGTCACTGCATCAGCGACATCCCCTGGTAGCATATTCCAATGTCTTACAACCCTTCTACTGAAAAATGACTGTCGTAGCCTAGTCCTACTTTGTTTCATAATGAGTTTATGCTGATGACCTCTACCTCGATTTTCCCTATTGAACTCAAACATACCCTTTAAATATCCAGAATGCTGACTATTTACAAATTTGAAGACTTCAATTAGATCTCCTCTTAGCCTTCTATATCTAAGTGAAAACATACCCAATTTCCTTAATCTATCTCCATAAGGTAAACTACCAAGACAATTAATCATTTTTGTTGCCCTTTTTTGAACTCTTTCTAACAACCAGCAATCTTTCTCATATGTTGGAGACCAGGCTTGTACACAATACTCCAAATGTGGTCTAACGTATGCACAATACAGTTTTGTTATTACCTTTTCACTCTTGTAGGAAACATTTCTGTTAATGGCCCCTAGCATTCTAAGTGCCTTTTTCCTAGCTTCTACAACCTGGTCTGACGCTGATAGTCTATTGTTTACCGCGACACCTAAATCTCTTTCCTTTTCAATCTGCTCCATTTTCTGCCCACCCATTTCATACCTATGTTTACTGCTAACCCGTCCAGCGTGCATAATCTTACATTTACTCAAATTGAATTTCATCTGCCATGCTTCAGACCACTCAACTAGCTTGTCCAGATCTGATTGAAAAACATCCTGATCATGTTTTCCTCTAATAATCCTGACAACTTTTAGATCGTCTGCAAATTTCAAGACTTTGCTGTCTATACTGTTCTCAATTGCATTCACAAATATTATCAAAAGCAATGGGCCCAGGACTGAGCCCTGTGGAACCCCACTGAGAACCTCCTTCCATTGTGATTGGCACCCATTCAATATAACCCTTTGCTGGCGTCCTGAAAGCCACGTTTCTATCCAATCCAGAATCTTGCCCCTGATCCCATGAATTTTAAGTTGCAACCCCAGTCTTGTATGGGGGACTTTGTCAAATGCTTTACTGAAATCAAGAAAAGCTACATCTAGCTGTTTACCCTGATCAACGCTATCTGTTGCAACATCCAAAAACTCCAGAAGATTAGTTAAACAAGAACGGCCCTTCCTAAAGCCATGCTGTGTATCTTTGATGAGTTCATTTTGCTCCAAGAATTCAACAATCTTATCTTTGATGATTGATTCAAGCACCTTGCAGACTAATGAGGTCAGACTAACTGGTCTATAGTTTTCCTCTTTACTTCTATCTCCCTTTTTATGAATAGGAACAACATTTGCTCTTTTCCAATCAAGTGGAATTTTACTATCTGCAAGTGATTTAGAAAATATTATGGCTAATGGAACCGACAACTCCCTTTCAGATTCTCTTAAAAGTCTAGCATGGATTTCATCAGGTCCTTCTGCCTTGTTAGGCCTTACTTTCTTTAGATATTCTAGAACAAGTTCACTACTTATGCCACCTAGCTCTCCTATAGTCTCCTCTGTCTCTAGCTCAGGCTGAAGTGCTGCAATACTACTCTGGTCCTCGATAGTAAAGACAGATTGAAACTGATCATTAAGCACTTCAACCATTTCACTGTCCTTGCTAACTAACACATCATCTACCTTAAATGGACCTATATTTTTGGAAACTGTACTTAACTTATAAAAACTGAAGAACTTCTTACTATCTGCATTACAATGTCTAGCTAAATCAAGTTCCTTTGCCCTTTTAGCTGCTCTGACCTTTTTCTTAACTGAATTTCTTGCATTCTGGTAAGCCTTCTGATTTATATCTAGTGAAGATCCCTTCAAAGTGCCAAATGCACTTCTTTTAGCTTGTATAGCACTCCTTACTTCTGGGGTAAGCCAAACTGGATTGCCCTTGGTTCTGTTACGTTTGTGCCTGAGGGGTATATGCCGATTTTGAATTTGGCTTAATCTAGCTTTGAAAACATTCCAGGCCTCACATGCATCTAAACCTGCCAACTCAACGTTCCATTTTATCTGTGCGAGGTCATTTCTAATACCATCAAAATCAGCCCGGCTGAAGTTTGGAACCATAATAAGGTTATCTTTGGGCCTCATTTCTGATGAGATATTGAATTTAACCATATTGTGATCACTGGTTCCTAGACCTGCACAAATACTTATGTCACTAACTAGATCACTGTTGTCTGAGAATACAAGGTCTAGAATGGAGCAATGTCTGGTTGGCTCTGTTACAAACTGATGCATGAAAAGCTCCTCTTCAAAGATTTGCCTATACAACCTACACTCATTTGTTTCCTCCGCTATACTTTCGTATCCTCTTAAGTTAAAATCTCCCATAATAAGACACTGAGCCCGAAAGTTCCTACGTATTTCCTCACAAATATCTTGGTCTGTTTCAGCTTGGGAGTTCCTTGGAAGATTCCCTGGTCTGTAAAATGCACCTATCCTCAACCTTCCTCTGTTTCCTGTACCAATTTTAATGTCAAGCCAGATTGATTCTACTTCTTTTACTTTACTAGAATCATCAACTCTAGTAGTGCAGTACAAGCTATTTACATATACAAACACTCCGCCTCCCTGCCGTGATTCTCTGCAGTATGAGAACATGTTATACCCTTGTAACTCGAAATCCTGTAGCCTATCCCTATTATACCCCTCACTAACCCATGTCTCGGTTACACAAATGATATCAGGCTTTTCAAGGGCAACATAACACTCAAACTCATCAAATTTAGACCTAATACTTTGGGCATTCAGCAACACACATGTGATCTTATACTTTGAGCTGACTCTACTAATTCTGAGGGAATTATGATCTACTGTCCTATTCTGACATGAACTTCTACCAATGCTTACTTCTTGATGCCCTAGTACTAGCGTCCCTGAACCCCCCTCCTACCTAGTTTCCCTGAATGACACTTCTGTAGGCATCTCCCAAAGCCCTTGCCCCCTCATCCGATAAGTGAAGCCCATCCTTCATATAGTACCTATGCCACTCATAGAACTGATCCCATAAGTCTACATAACTAAGCCCCATAGCTGAACATAAGTTCTGAACTGAGCTGTTCACAGACAGAGCTCTCGAGTACCACTCCTCACTGGCTCCACAGCGAGGGAGGATGCCAGTCACAATGACTGGTTTCCTGGACTCCTTCAACCTCTGCAGCAGGCTCCGGTACTCCGCTACTCCGCTACAGTTATACCTTGCATCTCACGCTCCAAAGAACATAGTAATGCACGTTAGTACACACTTCCTGCCTTTGAAACGATGCTATGGATCAAATTACTGATTATCAATCAACTACCGGGAATCACCCTCCGGTAAAGGCGAGATAACGCCAGGACGTCATATGAATCATATGAGAGCCATCAATACATCGGTGATTACGTGCGAGCGCCTTCGAGCTCGCTCGTCCTTCCGTGAAGTAGGGGAAAAATCGGAATATGAGCGACCAGGCCCGGCCCGCGGCGACGCTTTTCAGAAGCTCATATCTCTGAAACCGCACGTCCGATTGAAAAGCGGGCTTCTTTGCTGAGTAGCCTCATCCACCCTATATCCCTGAGACCAGAGATGTGACGTGAGTCATCCCTGAGACCAGAGATGACTCACGTGGGTGACTATCACTGCGCGTGCCGCGTTCCGCGTGAGGGGTGTTGAAAAGTGCCTGCTCGCAAAAACTCCGCAACGGCTGGGCCGATTGTGTGCAAATTTGGTGTGTGGTTAGGGACCCCTTAGCCGCCGCCTTCCCACAAGGCAGGGGTGGGGTGCCTCTGCACGTGCGCAAGTGCGCATTCCTTTTTGTATCTCAGAAACTACTCTCTCGATCCAGTTGAAATTTGGTGTGGTGTCCGGCAACAGTACTGGGAAAGCAGCAGCCTCATGCGCGCGCAGTGCGCATACCAACATCACCATACAATTCCTTCGCGCTCGCTCGTTCATCGCCAACTACCTGGCGGAACCAGCGGCTCAGAGGCTGACGGAACCAGCGTCTCTGTGGCTGACGGAACCAGCGGCTCTGAGCCTGATGGAACCAGCGGCTATGGCTGCCGGAACTAGCGGCAATGTGGCTGCCGGAACCAGCGGCTCTGTGGCTGATGGAACCAGCGGTTCTGAGGCTGACGGAACCAGCAGCTGAGGCTGCCGGAACCAGCGGCTCTGAGGCTGACGGAACCAGCAGCTCTGAGGCTGACGGAACCGGCGGCTCTGAGGCTGACGGAACCAGCGGCTCTGTGGCTGATGGAACCAGCAGCTCTGAGGCTGACGGAACCAGCGGCTCTGTGGCTGACGGAACCAGCGGCTGTGACTAACGGAACCAGCGGCTGAGGCTGGCGGAACCAGCGGCTGAGGCTGGCGGAACCAGCGGCTGAGGCTGGCGGAACCAGCGGCTGTGACTGACGGAACCAACGGCTGAGGCTGGCGGAACCAGCGGCTCTGTGGCTGACGGAACCAGCGGCTGAGGCTGGCGGAACCAGCGGCTGTCTGTTTGTTTATTGGGGTTTTAGGGCGCGCCGACTCCTCAGGTCACTTTGCGCCCATAACATACAATTTAACTAGTTATCGAGGCGAGAATATCACCAGAAAGTCGATATCTCGGATGAAAGAAAAGATACAGCCATTATGAACCCAGCGTGAATCGTGTCCAAGGACATGCCGGAGAGCCACCGTTGATGGAATGTGTCCCAAATGACGTGCCCGTTCGCCAGCGTACTGAGGGCATGTGAGCAACACATGCCAGACTATGCGGGGCGCGTTGCAGCGGGAGCAGGTGGGCCGTCTTCACCACGCAACAGGTACCCGTGTGTTGCGCATGTGTGGCCGATCCGCAGCCTCCGAAGAGTGACCTCCCCGTGCCTGTTCCTACGTGAACTCGATAGCCAAGGTTTGAGGGTGGGTTTGAGATCTCTGAGTGTGTTCCTTCTCCGTGCGTCCGACGTACGCTGCCACTGGGAGGGCATGCAGAGGCTGGCGGCGGGATAGAGGTCCCGTGCCGGCAGAGGGAGGCGTCCCATGCAAGGCGCTGAGGCCGCACGTCTCGCTGCCCCGTCAGCGAGCTCATTGCCAACAATGCCTACGTGGCTGGGTATCCAACAGAACTTGACTGACTTCTCGGCCTGGTCCAAAGACACAAGACGTGCTAAAATATCCTGTATAATGGGATGGCTCGGATAGAATGCCGTTAAAGGGAATGTTTCACCTTTGTATTAGTTTTACACCGATATAGCCTGAGATAGCCTGATAGCCTGGCAGTTATTGAAATGTTTAAATTACTAAGGTAATTTTTTTCCCAAAACTTAACCATTTTTAAGCAATTTAATTTACCATTTCCAAAATGACTCCAGACTGGTTGGTGCAGCCGCTGATTGGCTGACAGACACTTTTTCAGCCAATCCCACTTTGTCAGCCAATCAGCGGTGGTCTATAGCTCAATAATGACGTCATTCGCCCAAATCTAAAAACTTAATTTTTATAAAGTTCAGTGACTTTTCGAGTTAAAAATATCACCATTGTTTTCAGCAGCACTTACTTCACATTTTCTACTATAACCAGCGTATATTGACAACTTTCAGAAAGGTGAAACATTCCCTTTAAGTCGGTCGGTCAACTCCTCTTATTAATTTATTAATGACCAAGACGCGTTTCTATAACTTCTTCAGTTGGTCATTAAAAATAACTTATTTTTAATGACCAACGGAAGAAGTTATAGAAACACGTCTTGGTCATTAATAAATTAATATGAGGAGTTGACTGTTTTATATATATGTCAATATGAATATCAACAATTCCCTTTAAGGTCAAAAGGCTGCTTAAGGAGTCAGTTCAAATGAGGTGTACAGCCTCGTGACACACTTCAATCAAACACAAAGCTTTGGCAATAGCAACTAGTTCTGATGTGAATACTGAAGAGTTGGCTGGCAGCGAAAACAAACGAGTGTCGCGGCCGGTAACAAATGCGGGCAGCCTACTCCTTCGGGTGCCGTCTGTGTATGGCTCTGTGGCTGGAATTATGGCTCTGTGGCTGACCCGTCTGGGGAGGCCAAAGTGCCGCCTTGGGTGGAGCGGGGTGGAGCGGGGTGGCTCTGTGGTTGGAATTATGGCTCTGTGGCTGACCCGTCTGGGGAGGCCAAAGTGCCGCCTTGGGTGGAGCGGGGTAGAGCGGGGTGGAGCGGGGTGACTCTGTGGCTGGAATTATGGCTCTGTGGCTGTGACCCGTCTGGGGAGGCCAAAGTGCCGCCTTGGGTGGAGCGGGGTGGAGCGGGGTGGAGCGGGGTGGCTCTGTGGCTGGAATTATGGCTCTGTGGCTGACCCGTCTGGGGAGGCCAAAGTGCCGCCTTGGGTGGAGCGGGGTGGAGCGGGGTGGAGCGGGGTGGCTCTGTGGCTGGAATTATGGCTCTGTGGCTGTGACCCGTCTGGGGAGGCCAAAGTGCCGCCTTGGGTGGAGCGGGGTGGAGCGGGGTGGCTCTGTGGCTGGAATTATGGCTCTGTGGCTGACCCGTCTGGGGAGGCCAAAGTGCCGCCTTGGTAAGAAGCCATGGGCTATATGGCCCGAGACCTGGACCCAGCCGGGAGGACCTCAGACGGGAGGAACTCAGACGGGAGAACCTCAGACGGGAGGACCTCAGACGGGAGGACCTCAGCCGGGAGGACCTCAGACGGGAGGAACTCAGACGGGAGGACCTCAGACGGGAGGACCTCAGACGGGAGCACCTCAGACGGGAGGACCTCAGCCGGGAGCACCTCAGACGGGAGCACCTCAGACGGGATGACCTCAGACGGGAGGAACTCAGACGGGAGGACCTCAGACGGGAGGACCTCAGACGGGAGGAACTCAGACGGGAGAACCTCAGACGGGAGGAACTCAGACGGGAGGAACTCAGACGGGAGGAACTCAGACGGGAGGAACTCAGACGGGAGGAACTCAGACGGGAGGAACTCAGACGGGAGGACCTCAGACGGGAGGAACTCAGACGGGAGGAACTCAGACGGGAGGACCTCAGACGGGAGGACCTCAGACGGGAGGAACTCAGACGGGAGGACCTCAGACGGGAGGAACTCAGACGGGAGGAACTCAGACGGGAGGAACTCAGACGGGAGGAACTCAGACGGGAGGACCTCAGACGGGAGGACCTCAGACGGGAGCACCTCAGACGGGAAGACCTCAGAGGACCTCAGACGGGAGGACCTCAGACGGGAGGACCTCAGACGGGAGCACCTCAGACGGGAGGACCTCAGACGGGAGGACCTCAGACGGGAGGACCTCAGACGGGAGGAACTCAGACGGGAGGACCTCAGACGGGAGGACCTCAGACGGGAGGACCTCAGACGGGAGGACCTCAGACGGGAGGACCTCAGACGGGAGGACCTCAGACGGGAAGACCTCAGAGGACCTCAGACGGGAGGACCTCAGACGGGAGGACCTCAGACGGGAGGACCTCAGACGGGAGGACCTCAGACGGGAGGACCTCAGACGGGAAGACCTCAGAGGACCTCAGACGGGAGGACCTCAGACGGGAGGACCTCAGACGGGAGGAACTCAGACGGGAGGACCTCAGACGGGAGCACCTCAGACGGGAGGACCTCAGACGGGAGGACCTCAGACGGGAGGACCTCAGACGGGAGGACCTGAGACGGGAGGAACTCAGACGGGAGGACCTCAGCCGGGAGGAACTCAGACGGGAGGAACTCAGACGGGAGAACCTCAGACGGGAGGACCTCAGACGGGAGGAACTCAGACGGGAGGAACTCAGACGGGAGCACCTCAGACGGGAAGACCTCAGAGGACCTCAGACGGGAGGACCTCAGACGGGAGCACCTCTGACGGGAGGACCTCAGAGGACCTCAGACGGGAGGACCTCAGACGGGAGGAACTCAGACGGGAGCACCTCAGACGGGAGCACCTCAGACGGGAGGACCTCAGACGGGAGGAACTCAGACGGGAGAACCTCAGACGGGAGGACCTCAGACGGGAGGACCTCAGCCGGGAGGACCTCAGCCGGGAGGACCTCAGACGGGAGGAACTCAGACGGGAGGACCTCAGACGGGAGGACCTCAGACGGGAGCACCTCAGACGGGAGGACCTCAGCCGGGAGCACCTCAGACGGGAGCACCTCAGACGGGAGGACCTCAGCCGGGAGGAACTCAGACGGGAGGACCTCAGACGGGAGGACCTCAGACGGGAGGAACTCAGACGGGAGAACCTCAGACGGGAGGAACTCAGACGGGAGGAACTCAGACGGGAGGAACTCAGACGGGAGGAACTCAGACGGGAGGAACTCAGACGGGAGGACCTCAGACGGGAGGAACTCAGACGGGAGGAACTCAGACGGGAGGACCTCAGACGGGAGGACCTCAGACGGGAGGAACTCAGACGGGAGGACCTCAGACGGGAGGAACTCAGACGGGAGGAACTCAGACGGGAGGAACTCAGACGGGAGGAACTCAGACGGGAGGACCTCAGACGGGAGGACCTCAGACGGGAGCACCTCAGACGGGAAGACCTCAGAGGACCTCAGACGGGAGGACCTCAGACGGGAGGACCTCAGACGGGAGGACCTCAGACGGGAGGACCTCAGACGGGAGGACCTCAGACGGGAGGACCTCAGACGGGAGGACCTCAGACGGGAGGAACTCAGACGGGAGGACCTCAGACGGGAGGACCTCAGACGGGAGGACCTCAGACGGGAGGACCTCAGACGGGAGGACCTCAGACGGGAAGACCTCAGAGGACCTCAGACGGGAGGACCTCAGACGGGAGGACCTCAGACGGGAGGACCTCAGACGGGAGGACCTCAGACGGGAGGACCTCAGACGGGAAGACTTCAGAGGACCTCAGACGGGAGGACCTCAGACGGGAGGACCTCAGACGGGAGGACCTCAGACGGGAGGAACTCAGACGGGAGGAACTCAGACGGGAAGACCTCAGACGGGAGCACCTCAGACGGGAAGACCTCAGAGGACCTCAGACGGGAGGACCTCAGACGGGAGGACCTCAGACGGGAGGACCTCAGACGGGAGGAACTCAGACGGGAGGACCTCAGCCGGGAGGAACTCAGACGGGAGGAACTCAGACGGGAGAACCTCAGACGGGAGGACCTCAGACGGGAGGACCTCAGACGGGAGGAACTCAGACGGGAGGAACTCAGACGGGAGCACCTCAGACGGGAAGACCTCAGAGGACCTCAGACGGGAGCACCTCAGACGGGAGGACCTCAGAGGACCTCAGACGGGAGGACCTCAGACGGGAGGAACTCAGACGGGAGCACCTCAGACGGGAGCACCTCAGACGGGAGGACCTCAGACGGGAGGAACTCAGACGGGAGGAACTCAGACGGGAGGACCTCAGACGGGAGGACCTCAGCCGGGAGGACCTCAGACGGGAGCACCTCAGACGGGAGGACCTCAGACGGGAGCACCTCAGACGGGAGCACCTCAGACGGGAGGACCTCAGAGGACCTCAGACGGGAGGAACTCAGACGGGAGGACCTCAGCCGGGAGGACCTCAGACGGGAGGACCTCAGACGGGAGGAACTCAGACGGGAGGAACTCAGACGAGAGGACCTCAGACGGGAGGACCTCAGACGGGAGCACCTCAGGCGGGAGGACCTCAGACGGGAGGAACTCAGACGGGAGGACCTCAGACGGGAGGACCTCAGACGGGAGGACCTCAGACGGGAGGACCTCAGACGGGAGGACCTCAGCCGGGAGGACCTCAGACGGGAGGACCTCAGACGGGAGGAACTCAGACGGGAGGACCTCAGACGGGAGGACCTCAGACGGGAGGACCTCAGCCGGGAGGAACTCAGACGGGAGGACCTCAGACGGGAGGACCTCAGCCGGGAGGACCTCAGATGGGAGGAAATCAGACGGGAGGACCTCAGACGGGAGGACCTCAGACGGGAGGACCTCACTCTTTTTAACGTCACCCAGCGAGAGGCCGATCTGTGGGCGGGCACTTTCCCATGGTGGGGAAGACGCGGTGCCTATACGTATCACGTCGGGCAAGGGAAGCCGCTTCTCGTAAAAAGGTCCTGAATCCGTGAGCAGAACGGAGCAGAGCGTTGTGTCCTGCCTTCGAAACGTGAAAGAATCCTCGCGAGAAGACATAAGGATACGTCGGATGCATAGGGAACTGGCGGAGCTTCAGAGCGTATCGTATCTTCAGAGCGTATCTCTTGGTGAACCAGCGGCTCTGAGGCTGACGGAACCAGCGGCTCTGAGGCTGATGGAACCAGCGGCTCTGAGGCTGACGGAACCAGCGGCTCTGAGGCTGACGGAACCAGCGGGTGTGACTGACGGAACCAGCGGCTCTGTGGCCGTCAGCTGGGACAGCAGATAGCAGCAGACAAGCCGTCACGTGAACCGGTGAGTCACGGATTTGATCACGGTGAGTCACGGATTTAATCACGGTGAGTCACGGATTTAATCACGGTGAGTCACGGATTTCGCGGTCGATCACAAGTGAGCTGCTTAAGCGTGGACATTGGACACAATACTTTAGGTGGACATTGGACAAAATACTTTAGGTGGACATTGGACAAAATACTTTAGGTGGACATTGGACAACATACTTTGTTTTTATCTTGTTCTCAGAAGTAGCAATGTACGATAAACACTGCAACTTTAGTGCAAATAATTTTATATCGAGTTTTAGCTTATTCTTTTAGATGACAGGTGACTGAGGCAGTAAGGAGATATCATCAACTTCCACCAATCACCTATCGTCACTCGATACTCGACTCGACTGTCGTCACTCGATATCACTCCGTCACCTGTCCAATGTCACTACCCGACACATCACATCCGTCACCTGTCCTTTGTCCCAATGTCATCATCCGACATATCACATCGAGGGAGGTAAAATCGTTTATATTTCTAAAACAACACATCCGTCACCTGTCCAATGCCATCGTCCGACATATCACCTGTCCAATGTCACCAACCGACATATCACATGTCCAATGTCACCAACCGACATATCACATGTCCAATGTCACCACCCGACATATTACATCCGTCACCTGTCCAATGCCATCGTCCGACATCACATTCGTCACATGTCCAATGTCACCACCCGACATATCACATTCGTCACATGTCCAATGTCACCACCCGACAGATCACATTCGTCACATGTCCAATGTCATCACCCGACAGATCACATTCGTCACATGTCCAATGTCACCACCCGACATATCACATTCGTCACATGTCCAATGTCACCACCCGACAGATCACCTTCGTCACATGTCCAATGTCATCACCCGACATACCACATCCAACACGACGCCACATTTACTGGGAAAACTCCGCCGTCCCAGTCTTCTAACTGAACTATCCAGCCGACAGCGCCACTTCCCACATCTCTGCTCGCCGCAGAAGCAATAAAGTCTATTGGACGGATTTCAATATGAGCAAGTCAAGCCAACTTTGCCGTCGGCTAGTCACCATCCGGCGGCGTCAACTTGGCGCGATAGTTTGCGACGTTAAATATCGGGCCTGATTGCTGGCATGCCAGTGGGGGCGAGCCGTCTACAGCAGCGAAGGGCGGGAGGCGGCTGACTTCACCCTGCTGAGACACCCGACAGCCGAGACAAGCGGGCTTGTGGCTTATCCCACTATCCTAGCCCACCTGCCGACACCCTCTGACGCGCCGACGGACCGTCGCCCGGCACCTCTCTATCTCCGCGGACGGACAGAACGCGCCGACGGACCGTCGCCCGGCACCTCTCTATCTCCGCGGACGGCTGCAGAGGCGGTGCCGACGGACCGTCGCCCGGCACCTCTCTATCTCCGCGGAGACGGCTGGAGAGGCGGTACCGCAGCTCATTATGCCCGGGGCTGCCCACCGCGGCTCATTTGTCACCCGATCGCCGCAGTTACACCGGCGGAGCTGTCGTGTGAATGGCCGGCCGACAGCCGTCTCAGCGCGGACTGCGGACCGGCCGACAGCCGTCTCAGCGCAGACTGCGGACCGGCCGACAGACGTCTCAGCACGGACAGAGAGCGGACTGCGGACCGGCCGACAGCCGTCTCAGCGCGGACTGCGGACCGGCCGACAGCCGTCTCAGCGCGGACTGCGGACCGGCCGACAGACGTCTCAGCGCGGACAGAGAGCGGACTGCGGACCGGCCGACAGCCGCCTCAGCGCGGACAGAGAGCGAACTGCGGACCGGCCGACAGCCGTCTCAGCGCGGACAGAGAGCGGACTGCGGACCGGCCGACAGACGTCTCAGCGCGGACAGGGAAGCGGACTGCGGACTGGCCGACAGCCGTCTCAGCGCGGACAGAGCGGACTGCGGACTGGCCGACAGCCGTCTCAGCGCGGACAGAGAGCGGACTGCGGACCGGCCGACAGACGTCTCAGCGCGGACAGAGAGCGAACTGCGGACTGCGGACGGCACGCCGGGGAGTTGACCGACCGGCCCGGTCACCGGTCAGACGTGCCGAATGATCTGGGTAACAGGAGCACGCCGGGGATCTGCCACCCGATCGAAGCCAGCAGTGTCCGAAGCGAACTCGATCGAAGCCAGCAGTGTCCGAAACGAACTCGATCGAAGCCAGCGGTGTTCGAAACGAACTCGAGCGAAGCCAGCGGTGTCCGAAACGAACTCGATCGAAGCCAGCGGTGTCCGAAACGAACTCGATCTCGATCGGTTGATTGGGTATTCAATATTGCCAAATCCGCTCAGTTGGGATGACATGGAATATGACGTAACATTTAAATGGACCAGGATCAAATTAAATTTTAGTTATCCAATATAAAGTTTGATAGGTAATTGATAGAAGGCCCCCCAAGACCATTATAAATCGCTACATTTGCATTTAATGACTGCAAAACACCACCAGACAGCTGTCCCCAGACTAAATCCCGGTCCTAGCTCCGGCTCCAGTCCTAGCTCCGGCTCTGGCCCCGGTCCTAGCTCCGGCTCTGGCCCCGGTCCTAGCTCTGGCTCTGGCCCCAGTCCTAGCTCCGGCTCTGGCCCCAGTCCTAGCTCCGGCTCTGGCCCCGGTCCTAGCTCCGGCTCTGGCCCCGGTCCTAGCTCTGGCTCTGGCCCCAGTCCTAGCTCCGGCTCTGGCCACAGTCCTAGCTCTGGCTCTGGCCCCAGTCCTAGCTCCGGCTCTGGCTCTAGTCCTAGCCCGGCTCTGGCTCCAGTCCTAGCTCCGCCTCTGGCCCCAGTCCTAGCTCCGGCTCTGGCCCCAGTCCTAGCTCCGGCTCTGGCCCCGGTCCTAGCTCCGGCCCCGGTCCTAGCTCCGGCTCTGGCCCCAGTCCTAACTCCGGCTCTGGCCCCGGTCCTAGCTCCGGCTCTGGCTCTAGTCCTAGCCCGGCTCTGGCTCCAGTCCTAGCTCCGGCTCTGGCCCCAGTCCTAGCTCCGCCTCTGGCCCCAGTCCTAGCTCCGGCTCTGGCCCCAGTCCTAGCTCCGGCTCTGGCCCCAGTCCTAGCTCCGGCTCTGGCCCCAGTCCTAGCTCCGGCTCTGGTTCCAGTCCTAGCCCCGGCTCTGGCTCTAGTCCTAGCTCCGGCTCTGGCCCCAGTCCTAGCTCCGGATCTGGTCCCAGTCCTAGCTCCGGCTCTGGCTCCAGTCCTAGCTCTGGCTCTGGCTCCAGTCCTAGCTCCGGATCTGGCTCCAGTCCTAGCTACGGCTCTGGCTCTAGTCCTAGCTCCGGCTCTGGCCCCAGTCCTAGCTCCAGATCTGGCTCCAGTCCTAGCTACGGCTCTGGCTCCAGTCCTAGCTCTGGCTCTGGCTCCAGTCCTAGCTCCGGATCTGGCTCCAGTCCTAGCTACGGCTCTGACTCTAGTCCTAGCTCCGGCTCTGGCCCCAGTCCTAGCTCCGGATCCAGTCCTAGCTCCGGCTCTGGCTCCAGTCCTAGCTCTGGCTCTGGCTCCAGTCCTAGCTCTGGCTCTGGCTCCAGTCCTAGCTCCGCTCTGGCTCCAGTCCTAGCTCTGGCTCTGGCTCCAGTCCTAGCTCTGGCTCTGGCTCCAGTCCTAGCTCCGGCTCTGGCTCCAGTTCTAGCTCTGGCCCCAGTCCTAGCTCCGGCTCTGGCTCCAGTCCTAGCTCCGGCTCTGGCTCCAGTTCTAGTTCCGGCTCTGGCCCCAGTCCTAGCTCCGGCTCTGGCCCCAGTCCTAGCTACGAATCTGGCTCCAGTCCTAGCTCCGGCTCTGGTCCCAGTCCTAGCTCCGGCCCCAGTCCTAGCTCCGGCTCTGGCCCCAGTCCTAGCTCCGGCTCTGTCCCCAGTCCTAGCTCCGGCTCTGGCTTGTCCTAGCTCCGGCTCTGGCCCCGGCAGGCTGACCGGTCCGGTCCACGTCCGCCCAAGACAGCTGTCTAGAAATCACCGGTCAGCTGTCCAGTTCTCCTGCATTGTTGACGGCAGCGGCAGCTGGACCCGGGTCCAGGTTTACTGGACTGGAAACAACGATTCGCGCCACATCCAGACAGTTCCTGGGTTTGATACGGCCCAACGGCGCCAGTCCACACCAAGATTTCCAGATTTCCAGGGAAATTAAACGTCTGAATACATTGGCTGAATTGTGGAGAGGAGTCGAACCGTTTGTGGTCGAAGCTTTGCAGATATACAATGGGCCGTTTAAATTGTCAGGGTGCTCCCAATGCGCTGCCATGAAGTGACCAGAGAGACTGTACTACTCAGATAAATATTTTGCAGCGCGGTTAATTTATGAGTTTACAAATGTTCTGCCAAAAAAGTGGCTAATTGACAGCAGGGACTTAACTATTCAGATTCACTTTTATTCTTATATTTTCAACATTATATCTATGAAATCCTTACAGCACTATTACACTTTACTCAAAAGATAACGATTTCTTGTCCTAGCACCAGAATTGTAACGACTAATTTGTGTTTAGTCGACTCAAGTCTGACTCAACAGTTGAAGAACTGACTCGACTCTTCACACAAGTGCTGTTTCAAAGAAATTGAGTCGGCTCGATTCAAGTGCTGTTTTTAAAATTGAGTCGACTCGACTCTTGACTGAAGTGCTGTTTTTTTTTAATTGAATCGAATCGACTCATGACTCATCCAAAAATGTCCGACTCATGAGTTGATTCATGACTCAACTCTGTGAGTCGGTTACAAGTCTGCTTAACACAAATATATTAAAGGAAATGTTTCACCTTTGTATTGGTTTTTAACTGAGATAGCCATTATCTTTGGCCGTTATTGAATTGTCTAAATTATATAATTCATTTTCCCCCCAAAACTTCTCTGTTTTTTAAGCAATTGAATTTCGAATTTGCAAATTGGGTCTAGGCTAGCTCATATTCAGATTTTTCCCATATACCACGGAAAGACGAGCGGAGCGCGCTCGTAATAAACCGAGTACCAATGGTACCACACTCATTTGGTTAGTTTTGGCAACTTGTTTGACAAATACTGCGCCTTTCACAGTACGCAGTTCCAACATACTTGTTTGCAGGTAAGGCAGAGGCCTCATTACAGTGTGTGCGTAGTGTCGTTCACTTCACTGGGAGAGGCGCGGCCTGGCGCTGTTTACCCCGCTGTCAGTGCAGTATGTGCTGAGCCGTTCCCTTGGCAACCATCCACTCCTCGATATCGAGCCCTCTTCAGGGATACGCAAACGCACGCCAGTGAAAGGGTCGTGTGGCGCCCTCGTACACCAGTGACTGCACCGCAACATGGATTAACGAGTACTGCGCATACGGAGGAATTCACGAGTACCGAGCGTTCTTCAGTCAGTCAGCAACAGTGCTGAACTAGGCCGTTATCAATCGGAACACTATCAGCAGTAATCGCAGTGGTCGCAAGTTAAATTGGATGCTAAGAGCAGCTCGGGGGCATTCGGAACATCAGGTCGGATGCGACAGTGGGGCAGGCCAGATGCAAAACAAAACAGACTGTAGCCGTTTGTGGGGAGACTACGCAGACCAAGGTTACGCAAGTCACGGATGTTACGCCACAGGTGACAGCGGCGCTTACAAAAGCGCGCCGGATATTTTGCCGCGAGGCCTCCACGGTAGAACTAGACAACCAGGCACATCCGGATGTCATTCCTCTACGAAATGGCGCATCAGAGGTCGGTAAATGATAGTGGAATCCAAGCGACCCGGACCCAGCCAGCAATATGTTGTACATGATATGTACCAGCGATCCATCTTCTC
>JAXIVJ010016479.1:0-28727 GCA_036785665.1 Chirona hameri | reverse complement strand
AAAAACGTTAATTATTATGAGGAAAATATTATATCAAATTTGCCTTAATTAGCTACATGTGATGGGCTAGTGCATGTGGTACGCTTCCACATGGCGCGAAGCCGACAATCCGTGTGGAGGATTTATGGTGCTGATTGCTGAATCTGATAGATTAGATGATATAGATACAAGTCACGTGCGGACACTGAAGCTTTACGTGCCGAGCCCTGCGTTTGGTAGACACTGAAAAATGATGACGAATTCCGCTGTAAAATATTGGATACGATGCTCGGGGATGATAATACAACTGGACCAGGCCGCAAGATTGGGTAGTTTGTCTAACACAATGTGAGATTGTATGAGATTAGCAGATCTGCACCTACTGTAATTTACATTGTCTTGTGTGCTCGGGAGAAGGCATGTGCGTGGACCACAGACACAAATCTCACATCCAAGAAAATATCGCTAAGAAATTTAACTATAGATTCAGAATCCCGTCAAATCTTACGATAAAATGCGGCAGGGATATGGCATCACCATAGATCGCTTGATTTAGTAGCACTGATCATTATTGTACTTAGCCTACCGCATTACGTATGCATTTAAATCGGTTTCCATTTTAACAGGACGTCTCTGTGACCAGGCACGTAGTTAAGGGGGGGGGGGAGGCCCCCCCTGGAGGCCAGGAGGACCATTTTCGGCGCGCTGTGCGCGCCGAAAAGGGCCGACGAGACCGCGCGAAGCGCGGTATAATGGTCTCTTTTCCACGCGAAGCGTGGTTTTTAGAGAGTTTAGAGCACTTCAGAGGCCCTTAAGGGCCACCAGGGCCCTCTCTGAAAGACCAGAGGGCCCCTTGGACGTTCAAAAGAGCCCTGTGCATGTCAAAGGGGCCCCTGACCAGACCGAAAGGGCCCCAGAGCGGGTCAGAGGGCCCTCTGAACACGTCGAATGGGCCCCTAGCCAGCACAGAGGGACCCCTGGGTAGGTCAAGAGATCCCTGAGCATGTCTGCAGGGCGACAAAGCGGCCAGCGCAGTCTCTTGCCAGGTCATAATGGCCCCTGAGCAGGTTGGAGGGCCCCTGTACAGACCAGAGGGTCCCTGGGAAGTTAAAAGGGCCCCTGTGCAGGCCAGAGGGCCCCTGACCAGACCGAAAGGGCCCCTAGGTGGGTCAGAAGGGCCCCTGAACATTCCGAATGGGCCCCTAGTCAGCACTGAGGGGCCCCAGGGCAGATCGAAGGGCCCTCTAGAATGTCGCAAGGCGACAATGCAGCCAGCGCAGTCCCTTGTCAGGTCGGAAGGGCCCCTTAGAAGGATGGAGGGCCCCCGGAGAGACCAGAAGGCTCCTGGAAACTTCAAAGGGCCCCTGTGTAGATTGGAGGGGCCCCTGACCAGACCAAAAGGACCCCTGGGCGAGTAATAAGGGCCCCCTGAACATGCCGAATTGGCCCCTAGCCAGCATGGAGGGCCCCAGGGTAGGTCGGAGGGCCCCTTGAGCATGTCGGCAGGCGACAAAGCAGCCAGCGCAGTCCGACCAGAAGAGTCGCTGGGTTGATCGGAGGGGCTCCTGGCAAGTCAGAGGGGCCCCTGGCTAGACCGAAAGGGTCCCTGGGTCGGCCGGAAGAGCCCTTGAACATGCCGGATGAGTTCCTAGCCAGACTGAAGGGGCCCCTGGGCAGGTCGAATGAGCCCCTTGACACACAAGAGGGGCTTTTTGGAAGGTCAGAAGAGTCCCTGGTCAGACCGGAAGGGCCAACAGCACGTAGATATCCCATATGAAGATTAAATACAAAGAGGACTTACTCCACAATACAAATATTAAAAGCAGAGCTTTCCGGTATATTGTAGCACCCTTCGTCAGGGTGTTACAATACACCCGAAAGCTCTGATTGAAATTGTTGTTATAGAGTGAGCCCTCTTTGCATGATATATACATATCACCCCAATCCACATCATGTCTTTTCGCTTCGCGGATCCAAGATGAGTCCCTAAACCGGTCGGAAGGGCGTTGAAAAGGTCGGAGGGGCCCTAGACGATCTGAAGGGACCTTGGGCCTTTCAACAGTAAGAATGCAGTTGTCCATGGAATACAACTTAACAAAAATCACGCCGTTCTGCGGCGGATTTTAACTACAAATTCAATTATTTGCGGATTATAAAAAATACCCGTTTATCGGTGCATTTATGTGTTATGTTGCTACTTTACTGTATAATTGGGCACAATAGTTCACTTTATCACTTTTTTTACCGCACTTTTAAACGCACAATATAGCATTTTTAGAGGTCCGTACCATACGCAATGCGACGCATTGATGAAAAGCATATCCAGGGCATAAGACTCAAAATTTTCGTGCCGCTCAGCGGCGCAATTAGTTTAAGAATTCCAGGTCTTGAGCTCCACAAATATTCCAAGTTGGTATAGCTGATTCCAAATTGGTGTCGCTGGTTCCAAAATTGATATGGCAGTTTGCTAACTTCAGCTCCTACAAATTGGTATGGCCCATGCCATACCTGTCATTACTGCTTTTTCCGTCCTTGTAACGTGCCTTTTCATCCGTTTTTTATTAGGGGGGGGGGCTTTCAACCGCTCCGGAAGGGGCCTTTCGAGGCCCCCCCCCCCTGGACGAAATCCTGGCTACGTGCCTGTCTGTGACAGTACCTATGTTGATTGCTCATGCATGATTTTCTGTTAGGTTGTTGAGAGCTTACAATCAACACGGAAAAACCGGATCAAAATGTAAAAAACGCGTGCAGAACGGACGAGAAGCTCGGAACTGTACTGTACATTTCCTTGCTGGAGCGGCGTTCCTGGCTTTGTGAGAGCGACTGCAAGAATTCCAAGAACACATGCTCCTGTTGGCCTCCTGGCATGGGATGACCCGTGACTGGTTTTGATAAACTATATCCAAGTGATTAATCGAATGTGTTAAAAGCCAAGCATATGTACTCAGTCGGGAAAGAATGGTTAGACATGGAGCACACCTTGTTGCTAAAGACAGGTTGCTTAGTGGGTTCAAGACGCCTTTATCAGATGCGTTTTGTCCACGCCTACGAGATGATTGCGCACAAATCGTTTTGCTGTATGTTTTTCTTACAAATTTATCGCCAAAAACTGTTGTACGTGTATGTGCGACTGCTTTACTTTCGGATTGTACGTGAATATGTGCCGCGAGCCTAATAAAAACGAAAACCTTTAGGTGGTCCCTTGAATTAAAAGAAGTCAACAGCTTGCACCACATGTTCCATCCTCTTGTACGCGTTTTCCTGCGCCCCAACACGTGTTATGTGTCTGTTAGTGTTGTCTCCTACACTCATTTTTCTCGGAACTCGGAACTGTAATTTGTTTGTTTCAACAATCACAGGGCAAACTATCTTTAAAAAGAAACTCCCTCTCAGATCAGCGACAATAACCCCAGGAACAGTCCCCAATGATCACCACTTGTAGTGTCCGCTATGGCCGCAGATCCGCCTGCGTCGGCCGTCACATGTTCACGCCGTGTCTGCGGAGCCGGCCGAGCGCGACCTGTCCTCACCCTGATCGGCGTTTCGCGTGTCACGTACGTAGCCGTCAGCGCCGGAGATCGTATTTCCTGACGAGCACCCACTGATGGGCTGGCGGTCAGTCCGCGACCTGCCAGGAACGGACGGCTCCTGGCCCCCAGCCCTGGCTCCCAGCCCCTGACCCCCCACCCCACCGCTGTCTCCCAGCCCCTGACCCCCACCCCACCGCTATCTCCCAGCCCCTAACCCCCACCCCACCGCTGTCCCCCGGCCCTGGCTCCCAGCCGCTGACGTCCACCCCACCGCTGTCTCCCAGCCCTGGCCCCCAGCCCTGGCTCCCAGCCCCTGATCCTCACTCCACCGCTATCTCCCAGCCCCTCACCCCCACCCCACCGCTGTCTCCCAGCCCTGGCTCCCAGCCCTGGCTCCCAACCTTAGCTCCCAGTTCCGTCTCCCAGTCCTGGCTCCAATACTTGGCTCCCAGCTCTTGCCCCCAGACCCGTCTCCCAGTCCTGGCCCCCCGTCCTGGCTCTCAGCCCCGGCTCCTCGACACGTATAGCTCCCAGCCCAGGCTCTTGGTCCCGGCCCCAACTCAGACTCCAAGCTCTTGGCCCCGACTCCCAACTCAGACTCCCAGCTCTTCGCCCCGGCCCCCAACTCAGACTCCAAGCTCTTGGCCCCGGCCCCCAACTCAGACTCCAAGCTCTTGGCCCCGACTCCCAACTCAGACTCCCAGCTCTTCGCCCGGCCCCCAACTCAGACTCCCATCTCTTGGCCCCGGCCCCAACTCAGACTCCCAACTCTTGGCCCCGGCCCCAACTCAGACTCCCAGCTCTTGGTCCCGGCCCCAACTCAGACTCCCAACTCTTGGCCCCGGCCCCAACTCAGACTCCCAACTCTTAGCCCCGGCCCCCAACTCAGACTCCCAGCTCTTGGCCCCGGCCCCCAACTCAGACTCCCAGCTCTTGGCCCCGGCCCCAACTCAGACTCCCAACTCTTGGCCCCGGCCCCAACTCAGACTCCCAGCTCTTGGTCCCGGCCCCAACTCAGACTCCCAACTCTTGGTCCCGACTCCCGACTCGCAGCTGCCAACTCTAGGTTCCGACTCCCGACTCGCAGCTGCCAACTCTACGTTCCGACTCCCGACTCGCAGCTGCCAACTCTAGGTCCCGACTCCCGACTCGCAGCTGCCAACTCTAGGTCCCGACTCCCGACTCGCAGCTGCCAACTCTGGGCCCTGTCTCTATATCGTACGGGCAGAGGGTGTCTAATAAGTGGGCGTTTACACACGTCTCTACTGACGGCCCGTGGAGGCAGCACGCGCGTTCCTTGTCTGTCAACGCTGGTGCTTATGTTTTCAGCGGTGGAACAGAGTTTCGGCTGGTTTTTCTCCCCGACACTGCTAGTTCTAGGTAATATATGTACTGAGAGACAGGGTTATTTTCAGTTGTTTCTAAAGACCAGTGCACTTACTAGCTAGTTGTTCAGCTGGTACAGGTGAAGATACTGCTACAAACATAACTAGTTTGGCTTAGATGACCAGCCAAAGGAAATCGACACTATTTTCATATTCTAATCTCGTTAGGTAAACATCGACAACATTCATTGTAAGGTGAAAGTGTCACGTGATAATGCAGAATATCAAAGTAGGACATTTTAAGAGAGAGAGGGTGAAAGGATAAAGGGAGAGTGGAGAGAAAAAGAAAGTGAGAGCCAGAGGGAGAAAGAGTGGAGGATAAACCAAAGCAAAAAGCGCCGAACAAATCGCCAGAGACGCGTAACCGTTTTCCCGTCTGGCGCTCGCTCGTTGAAGATTCCTGGTTGTTTTTGCTCCCAGTCGCTTCCGGGTCGGTGTCGGCGGCGGACAGGTATTAGCTCGGGGTTCGGCCCGCTGGCGGCCAGAGGCGCACACATTTGTCTTGGCAGGCCGGTCGGCATGGAACAACTGTTCCGTGAAGGTTCGATGCGGGATGTCTGAGGGCAGGCGCAGCAGGGCCCGAGCCGTGTCCTCGTCACACACGGCCCCCATTCCGAGAGGTGCCACCAGACGCTACCTGGAAAGGCCACGGGGCGTGCCAATTATTGGCGGTGGAATACTTTGGAGTGGTTATTTGATAATATTCAATTTCCCCGGAGTCTTCCAAGTCATTCAAGCTACGATGTATATATCATTTAAGAAAACGCGTTTGACATTGTCAATCTGATATATTACTAAAACTGTATACACCTTTGAATATACATAATCTTAAAGGGAACAGTTCACCTTGTCAATGTTTGTTTTAATTGAGATAGCCAAGCTGTTCTCCATGCTCGCAAATTGACTTGAGAAGCTTTCACATCTTCATAGAAACCCCTTAATTAATTCAAATTGGCTTACCGGAGTCCTAGGAGCTATAACTAGTACCTATCCATCGTGACGCCCATCGCTGATTGGCTGATTTGACGTATGCTTATGTCGTAACGATAACGTATGGCTTGGGGAATAAGTATTATACAACATTGAAATATATAGCGCTATACAAGAACATGCTGTTTCAGTACCCTATTCCCTTCATTGCACGAATTAATTTTGAGAGATATATCGTGATTGTTGCAAAAATCGTCTATAAACACTTTTCTCTGCAATATTCTTAGTGAAATTATACGTCACGCGCGTGCAGATGTCGTCACGATGACATTGCGTGCTTTTTAGCAATCTGATTTCTCATTAATTCACTCCATTCAGAGGGGAAAACTGCATTGGAACCAAATAACTAACATTATAATTTGCTTTTTACGCGTCCATCTATATATTGTTATGACTTACTAGCAGAGGCGCAGGCGGGGGGGGGGGGCAAGGGGGCAATTCCCCCCCCCCCCCCCCCTTACGGGTTACACTGGGCCCCACCAATATTGGTCCAGATACCATTTGCATTAGCTAAATTATTTTCAAAAAGCTACAGAGGAGCCTTCAAACCAGGCAAGGGTCACTTTGGTGCATGTCAAGGGTCCTCAGAGACATTGAAAGGCTTTCGAAGCCAGCCCAGGGGGCCTCTTGGGGGCATGTCCAGGGGCCCATTGATCCCACCTAGGGGCCCAAAAAACTGTCCAGGGGCCTCTCGAGCATGTCCAGGGGCCCATTGAGCCCACTGAAGCACGCAAAAACATGTCCAGGGACCTTTCGAGCATTCCCAGGGGCCATTGAGCCCACTCAGAGGCCCCAAAAACCAGCCCAGGAACCTCTAGAGCATGTCCACTTGTCCAGAGGCCAATTGAGCCCACCCAGGGCCCCAAAAAAATGCCCAGTGACCTCTCAAACATGTCCAGGGGCCCATTGAGTATGTTCAGGGGCCTCTGGAACCTGCCCAGGGGACATTAGAGTCTTCCACGGGGCCATCAAGTCTGTTCAGGGGCCTTTCGAACCTGCCCAGGGGTCATTAGAGCCTGCCCAGGGGCCTCTCGAGCTTGCCCAGGGGCCCATTGAGTCTGTTCAGGGGCCTCTCGAACCTGCCCAGGGGCCTCTCGAACTTGCCCAGGGGCACATTGAGTCTGTTCAAGGGCCTCTTAAACTTGCCTAGGGGCCATTAGAGTCTGTTCAGGGGCCTCTCGAGCTTTCCCAATGGTCCATTGATCCTGTTCAGGAGACTCTCGAACCTGCCCAGAGGCTATTAGAGTCTGTTCGGGGGCCTCTCGGCTTGCCGAGGGGTCATTGCATCTCTCCAGGGGTCTCTCGAGCTTATCCAGAAGGCCACTGAGTCTGTGAGTCCTCGAGCCTGCCCACTGCCCAGGGGCTGCTAGCCGTCGCATGGAGCGCCTGCTATAGATGGAGCGCCTGCTAGCCGTGGTCGGCGCGGTCATAATGAGCGGTAATGTGCTGTATTCTGATCCACCTGGTACAATGTTTTCTTGGGTTTAAAAAGGGTAATTTGATAAATCTGATGCGTTTTTGAATGGAGGGGGGGGGAGGTAGTACAAAACAATTTAACAATTTCCCTCTCAGGAGAGTGTGTGCTGCATTATTTGTCAGCCAGGGGCGTCGCTGACGGGAGGGTCGAGGGGAGGGGGTATGGACCCCTCACACTTTTAGAAGGCGGGAGGGGGGGGGCGACCCCCACTTTTTCCGGGGAAAATTAACAACTTGACGTAAAAATTGCCGTTGCAGCAGGCAAAATCCAGCCATCAATGTACAAAACTGGAAAATTTCGCGCCGCTTCGCGGCATAACACAAGTTTCGCAATTCCTTATACAAATTTTTAATATGGGAAAATTAATTTCATTAAGTGTCTGGCAGAGGCTCACCTTGGCGGTAATTGCTGGCCCCAGGGACCATTCTCTTCATAAAATATTCACTTTCAAGCAGACTACATGTTTAGCTAGTCTGCCGAGCTCCGAAAAAGGCGACGCGAACGCAAGGAGGAGATCGGCACCCGGAAGCTGCTCCAGCGGTGCCCAGTTGGCTGGACCGAAGAGCTAATAGTGGGAACAAGTCAGGACCATCTCCCCCAGCCATCTCCTCCACAAAATGGATTTGATGGACCTATCCAAAGGTGAAAACCCAATCTCAATCGGAGCAGTGGTTGCAAAGTTATTAACTTCCGAAAAGCGTCTGTATGGCCGGATCGGGCCGGGTAGGGCCGGGTTAATGTAAATTTGTTCAGTAAGTTGACGAGAAACCTCACGCGCCCGCTCGGTAATAACTGTATACATTTACATATGTACCGAACTGTAACAAACAACTGGTAACAGTGCAAATGGTTTGAAAGCAGCAAGAGGCAGAACGACTTTCCGCGCATAAATGGTTCCTTTGGATCTGGATCATCTGGATCTGTCATTTTTTCTTCTTCTGGAGGACTGAAATGACTATGTGTTACTACCACGTGTGCTCCCTTACCGTTTCATATTTAAAGCCTACTTTAGCCTTACCAGAGAGCGCTCGCTCGGTCATCGCCCAAAAGGGCGTTTTACTGGTTATTATCATATGTACTATTGAGGGCTGACTGCCACCGGTCCTCTTGATTTACTATCCGAGGCTAATGCATCTGAAAAACTACCTTCATTTCAATATTTTGCATCATACCGAGATGTGCAACCAGGAAACGAGGTTACCTAAAAGAGGTTCCACTCGTGGTCTGGTTCCAATATTACAATTTCGCTTTCCAGGACCTAAAATTAAAATTTTCAGTACTTTTCTCAGTAAATTTTGTTCAGTTATTTTTTTAGTTTTTTATTTTTATTTTCAGTACTTGCTTTCTCGTCAACTTACTAGACAAATTTACATACGCCACTAAAACGCCTTTTTGGGCGATGACCGAGCGAGCGCGCTCTGGTAAAGCTAAAACAGGTTTGAAATATCAAACGGTAAGGGAGCACACGTGGTAGTAACACATAGTCCTTTTAGTCATTTTAGTCCTCCAGAAAAATTGCCAGGCCAACATAAAAATTAAGCTGCATTAAATTGTTCATGATCTCCTTTCTGAAATCCGCCTAAAAGGGAGTACGTCCTGAGCGCTGCATGCTTCAGCGTATAAATTAATGCTTAGAATAATACAGCCTTTTTTTATCAAGAATCATTTTTGCAAGTTTTTTTGTTCATTTCGACGTTCGCGTGTGCCAACTGCCACGCGCTGTGGTATACATCTATCAGAACGCACCATTCCAAAAACAATATTGATTCGATGGACCTATCCAATGGTGAAAACCCAATCTCAATCAGAGCAGTGGTTGCAAAGTTATTAGTTTCCGAAAAGCGTCTGTATGGCCGGGTCGGGCCGGGTCCAATGTAAATTTGTCTATTAAGTTGACGAGAAACCTCACGGGCGCTTCGCGCCCGCTCACCAATAATACCAGAAAATGATCGTCATTTATCGAGATTGGTCGGCAGACTTTCACCAAGTGTGCGTACCGTCAGCTATCTATTTTCCGTGGCCTGCCCAAACCGGCTGGACCTTTTAGATAGGCATTCAGGCGTGGATAGCACAATAGCATTTTCTTCACAAAACGGTGCGCTGGAAGCACATTCACAGATAACATTTTCTGGTCAGGCGAAATTTTTACAGGTTTGCCTGATAAAACCCAGAAATATAGGCCTTGTAGAGAGTAAGAAGATACAAATTATATTCATTCAATTCAGCGTTACGACGACCCGAAGACGATTACTATGGCTTCGTTATGACAATGACAACCGATGTGACGCCGTGAAGTGGCGTTAAAATTTTAATTTTAAAAATAAAGTGGCCGAAATCCGTCGAGTTTTCTATATCCAGTTTTTTAAGGGGGGAGCTCTCCCAGTGTCTTGCCCCCCTTTCTGAAGGTCTGGCTGCGCCCTTGCTTACTAGTAACATGATAATTCATTTCTAGCTTCTCTCAATCATTTCTGTTTTGTTTTTTTGGAAGGTGAACAGTTTCATGTAAAGGTAATAGTTCTCATTTAACCCTCGCCCTACGGGGGAGGGGGCTGACAGACCTCCCTGAGGTTTTTCCTGAATAACTTTTTACACATGCAGCACATCTTGCTGATATTTTCAATAGCTGAGTTTACAACCATCATACGTATGCCATAAAAATGTAATTTAAATTGGTTAAATAGTCTGGGAGATAATCATGTTTTGATGACGTCATGTTGGTGGAAAAACGATACATATTTGAAAAAATGGTAGAAAACAGAGTTTTAAAGGAAATTGCAAACGCAATTAACAAAAGATAGAAAATGGAATTCTCTTTAAAATGGCGATCTCGGATTTGCAATTTTTTGGATTTTTGACCCCTATTTTTTTTTTACTGTTTTTATAGAAAAATCCCCATAAAATCAAAATTTTCAAAATGTTAGAAAAACCGGAATATATGTGAGAGAACTGAGTATGGAAAATACCCACACCAAATTTGAAAGCAATATCTTCATTTTTGACTGAGTGATGGCTCCCTAGTGTAAGAAACTGATGACGTCATTTTTTAATAACTTTTTTGACTTTTTTTGACAAGATACGAACAAATAATTACCTTTTATGTATTTCTGAGCCAGAACTGGTCTAGGAACATGCCTTTTTATTTACATTTATCAATTTCTCATTTTGAGGTTTTCTGAAGAGCAAAATCGCTGTTCTTGACGTGGTAAATCCGAGGTCTTTTACTTGACCTGGAAGGTCACCCGTTGACCTGAAACCTAAAATTGCATACTGTTAGATTCATCTCACGACAGGCAACATGCTGGTTCTTACCGCATTTCTCTCTAAGTTGCTTGGTTTGGAAGTTAACAGGGGGGGCTGTCAGCCTCCCCCGTAGGGCGAAGGTGAAAAAGTTCCCATAGGGCGAGGGATATCATGGGGTTTTGGATTGAGATCGCAGATTTGTAGAGCAGATCTAAAAATGGGTTGTGGGGAAAGAATTACCTCCCTATGTTAAGTAATTTCGACACAGGACTAGTGGGCCCGGTTTCATGTCACTGTTCCGGGCCACGATCTAGACATGAACGCTTGCCGCCGGAGGCAGGTACACTCTCTGGCACGTAGTCTCTGATCACGACGCCTTAGCCGCCCGGGCGGCCGCCCGCTCAGCCGCCCGGGCGGCGCGGCGGTCCCCTGTCAGATACTGTACTTGGCGTCAGGCGGAGCGCGGCGGAGCCAGAACGCCAGCTGCTATCTACGATTTCTCGTGAAATTCAAAGAGAAACTTACTTCTTTCTCCACATATATCCATCAGTTGTTCAACCAAAGTCATATTCGTAGTTTTAAGCTCAAGATGCACCGTATGGTTGAATTTCAAGACAACTTTGAAGGTGACCTATTCCCTTTAAGTTCCTCTCTGAAATCGTAGATGCATCAATTTGCTGAACATATCGATGATGTTCGGTATTACCGGACTTATACATTGTGTCCGCGTGAAAAGTGTACTCAGGCTTTCATCTATAACTTTTGTACACAAAAATCACACAGTAATTATGTGCATATCCTCTATATTTTCTATTGACGAGAAAATGGCAAAACATGACCTCTATAACGGTGGCAGGTAAAACATTTTGCTGTCCAGCTACAGCGTCTAAATCATATTATCGATATGAGCTCCTTTGTATCGGATGACCGAGGCAGTCGGAACTGTCTGCATGTGGGTGATGGGGTTGTCAACTAGGCATGAAGGGAGGCTATCCAAGCCGTCACTTTCTGGCAATGAACTGGAGAACACTTCATCTGGGCGGCTAGAACCCCAATGTACTGCATTGGGAGGGTTAACGTGTCCGCTGAGCTGAAAGTGGGCTTCGTTGGAAAACCGAAGATTAGCAGACGCAGTTTGGTGACACTTGATCCCATATGCCATCTCCACCCGCCTCTCCACGTCTGATTGTGGGAGTTTCTGAAGAATCTGTATCCGGCAGGGATGCAAGTGTAGTTCCTTCTTTAGAATGGTGTCCAGCGAAGTCCTCCGGAGGCCAAGACTAACTTCGACGCCGCACTGATCTCTTCGTGCTCAGGAGGACAGAATCTGCCACCCTACAAATGGCGATTTCTTTGTCCTCACGCAACGGCTGCTGCCGCCCTGTTTCCTGATAACATTTGCGTATTTTCTAATCATTTTCATCTGCTTATTCACACAACCCTTGGCGGGCGCCAAATCAGCCCCTACGATGGTCCCAATGGACCATTTTTAGGGAAGAGTCCCCGATAAACCGGTAGGATTTCGTTAAAATGTATGCCTCTACGGAGCACGCCTTTTGGACATCAGTTCACATCTTCATGTAGTTGTTTCATGACTTTTCGGAGTGCCGTGTTGTTGCTCTTCAGCACGCGAAGTTTCAAACATATAGCTCGTGCGGTTAAAAATTGCGAGCTTATAACATGAGTACACTTTTGACGTGGACACCCGGTATAAACAATGTTTATTGGTTTCACCGGCTTCTCCTTTAAGGTTTTCCTGTATTTTATCTGTGTCTTGTTCCCCATAAGCCTTTGGCTTGTTAATTCACTGTCATATAACTCGCCATATTCCTTTGATCGCATTTCCACACAATCCAGTACCACACGAGACCAGTGCTGTGAGTTATGACACCAAAGATCAGGCATGGGGACTGAGATGTCAAACTATCTTCGCTCACACCATTATAACATTGGAGCATGATTCGTTTCATCAATTCTACATTTTAAGAAGACGTATGCTCACAAATCAAAACAATATTTATTTTTATTTTCATCACAACACACGTATTCAGCGAACAAAATTAGTTGTCGCAAAGAGCGCAGAGGAATCACACAAAATATGCAACATAACACTAAAAAAATTGTCCAACAGCTCGTCCTCACTACGCATGCTAAACTTTACCATGTAAATGTAACGATGATTTCATCATATGTTTCCAGCGTTGGGCAGGTGGCAGGGGTTACTGCTGACTCATTCAGCTGTTTGTCAGGTGAGGGCTACATTTCTGCCTGAGGGAGATCTTCCAGAAATAATACCAACATAAACACGGCGCAATGCCAAATGTCAGCAGCCCAGACCGTCTTTATTGCCAGCGGGACGGCCAGGCGGCCTTCCAGCTCTTCTCTGAAGGCTGAGCCAAAGTTTGGTTTAGAAATAAACAGCCACTTCAATATCATGTCAATCAATAATGTAATCTGCGCTTTCACTTATCTTGAGTTAGCGAGGGAGGAAAAGTGTTATAAGATACATCGACTGAAATTGACATAAGTGATCAGCATGTCAATATATCCTCAGCCATAGTTGTAAAATCATGAATTCTTCTTCATAACATTGGAAGTAAAAACTATTGTGATGAGTATTAAAGCTATAAGTTTTAAACATGCGTTTATATACATCAATATACATTATACACATCTCGATTTGCGGCAATATACTACATCCATATTGTAGCTTTTGATAGTATTGTTATTAATACCTTAATTGCGACAGAAGTTGATTGGTTTTATGGACTTCCATGACCTGTCATACCAATACTGATACAGCTGTTGGCTGTGCACAAAAAAAATGTTTCAAGCTTTAATCCACATACATATCCAACATTGCACAAAACAAAAACTTGCCAGCGAAATACCAGCTTCATCAATCAGCCGAGTCGTTCCCCTAGTGCACACCGAATGCTCGCACAGTTGCACTCGGTCTTCCCTTGCGATACATCACTCATGCACATCATCGCAGTAAACCAACAAAACAAACACGCAAACAGAAGCACATTATAGTTCTATGTCCTGCAGTGAGGCGACTGAAAGTAACCGAGGCGACTGAAAGAGGCCCATTAGGAGGCACCGGCTTCAGTATCAAACCCCCACCGCAAACCTGTGCATGTATCAGACCCGATACACGTATCATACCCGATACACGTATCAGACCCGATACACGTATCAGACCCGATACACGTATCAGACCCGATACACGTATCAGACCCGATACACGTATCAGACCCGATACACGTATCAGACACGATACACGTATCAGACACGATACACGTATCAGACCCGATACACGTATCAGACACGATACACGTATCAGACACGATACACGTATCAGACACGATACACGTATCAGACATGATACACGTATCAGACACGATACACGTATCAGACACGATACACGTATCAGACACGATACACGTATCAGACCCGATACACGTATCAGACACGATACACGTATCAGACACGATACACGTATCAGACCCGATACACGTATCAGACCCGATACACGTATCAGACCCGATACACGTATCAGACCCGATACACGTATCAGACATGATACACGTATCAGACACGATACATGTATCAGACACGATACACGTATCAGACCCGATACACGTATCAGATACGATACACGTATCAGACCCGATACACGTATCAGACACGATACACGTATCAGACCCGATACACGTATCAGACCCGATACACGTATCAGACACGATACACGTATCAGACCCGATACACGTATAAGACCCGATACACGTATCAGACACGATACACGTATCAGACCCGATACACGTATCAGACACGATACACGTATCAGACACGATACACGTATCAGACCCGATACTTGTATCAGACCCGATACACGGAACAGCGTCTGCCACCAGAACACTATCCACCGAGGCCAATAATTTCCAGTCCATCGATAGTGACTGGTTCTTCCTCAGTACCGTCAGTGGACTCAGCCATCTTCCTCAGTCTCGGCTTACTCCCACGGTGACGCCATCAGTCCAAAGGTTAATCAATGTCCAGGGATTATGGAATCAATCCACTCAGTCCCACAGACGACATCCTCAGCCACATGTGTTCCAGAGATGACGTCACCAGTCCACAGTAGTCCCGAGATGGCGTCATCAGTCCACAGCAGTCCCGGGATGACGTCATCAGCCCACACTCCAGTCATAGATGGCCTCGTCAGTACATCAGCTGTCGGTCGGATCGCCAGCCTCGTGCTCCGTTTCGGCGCTATCCGTCTGTGGGCAAGACCAGGCGCACCATCAGTGCCAATCTAAGCAGAAAACGGATGCAAAATTTCCGCGATTTTTCATTCACGCCATGCAAATGTCGGCGACTCACTAGCCGAGATTGACAGAGAGCAACTAATCCTGGACAGCCGACGGCCTGCTGTTCATCGACTGACTGACTGCTTGGCTCACTATCTGAATACATAACTAAATGGCCGACTCGGACTCCTGTCTGCCTGTCTGCCTGTCTGCCTGTCTGCCTGTCTGCCTGTCTGCCTGTCTGCCTGTCTGCCTGTCTGCCTGTCTGCCTGTCTGCCTGTCTGCCTGTCTGCCTGTCTGCCTGTCTGCCTGTCTGCCTGTCTGCCTGTCTGCCTGTCTGCCTGTCTGCCTGTCTGCCTGTCTGCCTGTCTGCCTGTCTGCCCGTCTGCCTGTCTGCCTGTCTGCCTGTCTGCCTGTCTGCCTGTCTGCCTGTCTGCCTGTCTGCCTGTCTGCCTGTCTGCCTGTCTGCCTGTCTGCCTGTCTGCCTGTCTGCCTGTCTGCCTGTCTGCCTGTCTGCCTGTCTGCCTGTCTGCCTGTCTGCCTGTCTGCCTGTCTGCCTGTCTGCCTGTCTGCCTGTCTGCCTGTCTGCCTGTCTGCCTGTCTGCCTGTCTGCCTGTCTGCCTGTCTGCCTGTCTGCCTGTCTGCCTGTCTGCCTGTCTGCCTGTCTGCCTGTCTGCCTGTCTGCCTGTCTGCCTGTATCTGACCTGCGGACTGCCGTCTCTGGCAGCTATGTCCTGGTCGGCCTGCTCTGATCCGGCCGAATCTGTGCCGTTGCTGCCGCAGTGGTGCTCTCCGTCACCCAAATCCTGCGAAAACAAACGTTACTGTCAAGTGTCACATCGCGCAGTCCGGTTTCCGTCCCCGAGTCTTCTCCTCATGTATCACACGCAGGAGCGTAGCTTCCCAGACAAGTTGGTGGGGGGGGGGGGCTGAGCTGGAAAAAAACAAACAATTTAACCCTCGCCCGTGCAGCGTCCGATGTGCGTGGCCGTGCAGTGGGGGATTCCAGGGTAAAAAGTCGAAAGGGAAAAAGTAAACGGACGGAAAGTCAAGGGACGAAAAGTCAAGGGGTAAAAAGTCGACATCGCTTAAAGTTGAAAGATAAAAAGTCGAAAAGGTAAAAAGTCAACATGGTAAAAAGTAAACACGCTAAAAGTCGAATAGTAAAAAGTCGTATAGATAAAAGTCGAAAGATAAAAAGACGAAAGATAAAAAGTCTTAAGGTAAAAAGTCGAAAAGGTAAAAAGTCAACATGGAAAAAAGTCAACACACCAAAAGTAAAATTGTAAAAAGTCGCATAGCTAAAAGTCAACGCTTAAAAAGGCAATACTTGGGTCAGTTGAATTTCATTTGGGTATTGTGAATAGTTTGATGCATCTAATCCAGAGTAATTATTTTTTTTCTGGGGTTTGGGGGGTTTGTTTTGCCATGGTCGGCAAAATACCTTCTGATGGTTCATGATACATGTTTTCATTGATACATGACTCAGGGACTGCATCAATACACATCTTGACTGAAGTTTGTCTCACACAAAAGTGGAATCGATGCCATGGTTAAGGGTATGCCAATTGCCATATTTGATTTTGTGCTTAACTATTGAACAGGAGATAAGCAAGTCAATTTAAATTTTCAGGCCCTCGGTAACGTTATCGTTTATCACGAGAACTTACATACTTTGATCGTATACGATCAAAGTGTAAGATACGTCAATGTATTGTTGAAGCATTGCCTAAGGAAGGAAGCTTTGAAGAGTTCAACCAACAAAGAAACGTTGACAACTTGCTTAGGGATAGGTACCGTTGGATGCTGCACTGCTGAGTCTAATCTTCAGTTATAATTTGAATCATATATAACATCTACATTAATACATAAGACATGAAGTACTTATTTTTGATCAATGTTTGAACACGTTAATAAATGGGTCACACCACAATCAACTAACCAAAGCATAAGTCCATTAATCTCAATTCTTTTAAACTGTAGGTAGGTAATAGGTATATATGTACATTGTACATACGTTGTTGAGGTATAAAACGCAACTTCCGCGTTAATAGTCGGATAGTCCAAAGAAAATAATTGAATGAACAGGAAGTCAAGAGACGAAAATTCAATGGGCCAAATGAACTGATTATCGTCATTGACTTTTTGCCATTTCAACTTTTAGCCTTTTTGCTCTTCATCCTTTGACTTTTATCGAGGTCGACTTTTTGCTATTTGACTTTTAACGTATTGATTTTTTTCCATCTCGACTTTTCACGTTTTTTACTTTTCATCTTTCAACTTTTAGCGACGTTGACTTTTTACCATTTCTTCTTTTCATCTTTTGACTTTTAGCGACGTTGGCTTTTTACCATTTCGACTTTTTATCATTCGGCTTTTTGCCATTTCGACTTTTCGTCTTTCCACTTTTAGCGAGGTCGACTTTTTACCCCTTGACTTTCCGTCCGTTTACTTTTTATCTTTTGACTTTTTACCCTTTTGCCTTTTCGTCTGTTGACTTTTTACCCTGTTGACTTTTTTTAACTTGACCTTTTATCCGTTTGACTTTTGGTCCGTCGACTTTTTTCCATGTTGACTTTTTGACTGTTGACATTTTACCATGTTGACCTTTTGTCATTTTAATTTTTATCCGTTTGACTTTTGGTCCGTCGACTTTTTGACAGTTGACTTTTTACCCTGTTGACTTTTCGTCAATTGATTTTGTATCCGTTTTACTTTTTCACCGTTGACTTCTTTCCACGCCGACTTTTTACCCGCCGACTTTTAGGACTTTTGACTTTTTACCATTGACTAAATGTCCCATTACTTAACATCCGTTTACTTTTGCCATTCGACTTTTCGTCCGGCACCCGCAGGGGGGGGGACGTACGACTCCCCTAGCATTTCGGCCCTAATTGGGATAGAGCTTCGATTCAAAAACGAGCGTGTTGCTTGTCACGAGAGGAAGCCATTGATATCCGATTTTAGGGTCCTAGATTAATAGGTGACCTCTGAGGTCATGTCAATGACCCAAATGTCATCAAAATTGAAAATGCGCATACATTTCATTGTATCGAGCTAGAATCGTGAATGAGCATATCATAATGCTTAATGGGTGCCAAATTCGTAATCAGCGTCACAAAATATCCTAGAAACTGCCAAATTCCAAAAAGGTCATGTCAGGTCATGTCAGGTCATTTGAGGTCAGTGACCTCGGTTGACCTTTTGGGGCGCATGACCCCACTGGAACATATAATTATGTAAAATAGATCCCATATTTGAAATCAGCGTCACAAAATGTCCTAGAAACTGCCAGAAGCCAAAAAGTAATATGAGGTCATTGGAGGTCAGTGAGCTCGGTTGACCTCTGAAAAGGTCAATCGAGGTCACAATCTCAATAGAAACCACAACTGTCACCTGGAAACACCTGTGCCTATGCTTCCTGAACAACAAACACTATGAAACTGCACAAGTTACAAGGATCAATACTACGGGACGCCAGTTGCGCCGGACATGACCTTTAAAAACAGGTCAAACGTCACGGGTCATGTGACCTTCAGCTTACAATTTTCAGAATATGTGTAAAATAGTTCACAAGTAGGGTACTGAAAGTTTCATCGCAATCGGTTGATATTTACTCGAGTTATTCCCGAAAAACCGAGGGGGGTGGCATTTGCACTGACCCCTGCACTGACGAGGGTTAAATACCATCAAAATCCACAAAATACAGATTTATCCCCGGATTTGACGCTGAAGCCCCCCAACTGAATAGGAACCTACACCCCTGATCACACGGTTCCTATTTATCGGTAATACTGTGTCTGGTTTCTCCAGATTTTGGAATGGACGATAAATCAGAACGCCAGAGATGACAATATCAATAAAGGATTTTAATGGATTGTCCAAATATCTGTGTTTAATGCAAATTTCGTTCAAACAAAAGCAAACACTATAATACACTAAACGACAGAGATTATGCAGTGTAATTGCGAAAAAAGAAAGTAAAATGACAAGAATGCCCTGAAAATCAGACCACCTTTGTTTATGAGCTCGCAAGTTTTCACGTATTGTGTAACGTATCACAATGATCAGTTTCGATGATTTTTACTAATACGCGACGACGCGACGACCTGACGACTATTTATTTCATGGCAAGCAAATATCGACAAATTGCTACATTTTGCTGCAGGTGTGAGTGCCAGTTCAACGATACCTGCCAGTAACTGTTCAAACACGTCTTGACGCTACTGGCCTCCGTCGATGCCGTTCGGGACTTTATTATAGTCGTGTGCAAATGAGAAATATTGATTTCACATGCAGCAGTATGCAGTTATGACGTTCCGAACGATTTGTCTACAACTCATACAGCAGGAGGCTGTTCGAAGGCACGTTTATGACCGTTTACAAGCCCCGACTGCTTTCTATATAAGGTCACGGCAGAGTGGCGTCAGTGAGCGAACATATAACAGTCAAACTTCAACAAACTTTTACCTAGGTCACTACGAAATACATGTTAGATGAAGACAATTCACTTCACAAGCTGCTCCAGATGTATACTATAAGTGAAGTTGGTTATATGGTCTTACAACTGAGAATAACATTTGTAACAAATGGGAATGTGCTCCTTGGGCTCCTTCCTTAACAATGCAATATTATGGCTCCTTTAATGGGCTCCTTTAAATATTTCTTACATCGACTCCATTCCCACAGAAAAGAACACAGGGCGTAAACCATAAATGCATGCTGGGTTCGCGTGATTAAATTTCACTGGCTATTATATCCTACAGTGATGCCAGTCTAACTCAGGGCCCTGTTACGTAAATAATTTAATCATTCCCGTATTCAACGTTCCAGACGACTAGCTTCGCTTTTCGGCTCGAGCCCATTGTATTGACAGTAGCAGACACTCCACAATAAAAGCGTGGCTATTCTGTGTCCTTGGTCGAAAAAGTAAAACAGTAGTAAAGTCAGAAGAGTCACTGAGAGAAAAAAAAACACACAGTCATACACGCATATCCACACGTATGTACACACACATATCACATGCACTTATTGCAAAAAGAGTCTTTGTGGCTCGCTTGAACGCTGCCGGTTCCATCCCCATCACGTCCTCAGGCAGCGCGTTCAGCAGTGATGCCGCGCGGTACGCAAAGGAGCGCTGTCCAGCCGCCGTTCTCATGGCAGGCGGGCGCAGGTTCCGGTCCTGTCGCGTGACACGCTCACAGGTCCGCGCGTCGGCGTAGGAGCGAAATAAGGGGACGAGGTCCGCTGGTTCACTCAGAAAACATGCTTTGTGGGCGACGATCACCGTTTGCAGATCACAGATCCGCCGAGGCGTGTGGAGGTTCAGGTCACCCCGCGCGCGAGATACGTGATCGTACTTTTTAAGTCCAGTAACGACTCTTGTGGCAACATTCACGATTTTCATCAGCATGTTGTCGTTGGCTGCCGAACCATTACCATAACCAGAGATGCAGTACCTCACGCGCGAGATGATCAGACCGCGCACAGTAACACGCCCATTCATACCACCAGAATAAAACCGAATAAAACCGACCAGAATAACACCGATTGCATGAGTGTCGTTGGCAGCGATGAAGGAGATCGGAGACTGTCGTACACACAAACTGCGATGATGCTGCAACGCCCCCGATCGAACGGTAGTTAACATGTATTGGTCCTCCAAACGACCGCCTCCCCGAGCCAACCAGAACATCGATCGTCATTTATCGAGGTTGGTCGGCAGACTTTCACCAAGTGCGCGTACTGTCAGCCATCCATTTTCCGTGGCCTGCCAAAACCGGCTGGACCCTCTAGATAGGCATTCAGGCGTGAGATAGCACAGCGCTATAAATTCTGCTGCAACCGAACAGTGCACGATGCTTTAGGCTGAAATCTATAGCATGCCATATGTTTGAGAAATATGAAGCGATAATGTTCTGGAAAATTAAATGACAAAACAAAATCACCAGAATATATTACAGTGTCCTTATTCTTATAGTGTTGGTGGCATTGCTTAAATGATGTTCGAATATGACATAGCTGGCGGAAAGTATAAGCATGGATGTTATTTGCTGCGGAGAAGTAAAGCATAATTTTAGCTCCAAACACTGAAATGTACTCTTCTGTCTCTTCATCACAACTAACCCGTGATGTTATAATTCATCCCAGTAATGGTATTGACGTGTTCGAGTACGGCGACTTCATTCAAGCTTCAACAGACACCTTTTTCTCTGATTGATATTACTTACGGTCAGAAGCGTTGACCACCTGCCCATGGCCAGATCAGGCCAATGGGCGGAATATACTGTCAGTTTACTGTAGCTTTGTAGTCAACGCCTGTGAACTGTCAACCAAATGAAGTTACACAATTGCACCTTGAGTTCCGAGCTTTGTGGAACAAACTTTGCATGGTGTCCTGTACTGACGCGCTGCCCGTGGCCGGTGGGTCGTCGGGCGCCTGGTAGTTAGACTGGCCTGCCGAGCGGAGTGAACCCTGACCCCGGCGGTGACCTCTCACCGCCGCAGGCAGTGATCGCACCCACCATTGTGACGACTGAGCCGGGTCAGAGCCGGATAATACAGTCACCACCAATCGTCCAGAGTGCGTGGACGGAGTAGCAGCAGCAGCAGCAGCAGACACGACAGTATGGTGGAGGGCATTTTTATAGATAAGACTAGGAAAACCTCCAGAATATCCATTACCCTCGCCCTACGGGAGCTTTTTCACCTTCGCCCTACGGACAGGTCCCCCCTGTTAACTTTCAAACCAAGCAACTTAGAGCAATGCAGTAAGAACCAGCATGTTGCCTGTCATGAGAGGAATCTAACAGTATGCAATTTGTAGGTTTCAGGTCAAGGGATGACCTTCCAGGTCAAGTGAATGACCTCGGATTTACCACGTCCAGAACAGCGATTTTGCTCTTCAGAAAACCTCAAAATTAGAAATTGAGAAATGTAAATAAAAAGGTATGTTACTAGACCAGTTTTGGCTCAGAAATACAGAAAAGGTAATTATTTGTTCGTATCTTGTCAAAAAAAAGTAAAAAAAGAAGTTATTTTAAAAAATGACGTCATCAGTTTCTTACACTTAGGGAGCCATCACTCAGTCAGAAATGGAGATATTGCTTTTAAATTTGGTATGAGTATTGTCCATACTCAGTTCTCTCACATATATTCCGGTTTTTCTAAAATCTTTGAAAATTTTGATTTTGTGGGATTTTTTTTTTAAATAGGGGTCAAAAACCCCAAATTTTGAAAATCTGAGATTGCCATTTTAAAGAGAAGGACATTTTATATCTTTGGTGAATTGCGTTTGCCATTTGCTTTAAAGCTCGATTTTCTACGATTTTTTTTTAAAAACCAACATGACGTCATCAAAACGTCATAATTTCCAAAATTTCTCAACCAATTTCAAATAAATTTTAACAGCCTACGTATAATTGCTGTTAACTCAGCTACTGCAAATTTGAGCAAGATGAACCGTATGTATAAACAGTTATTCAAGAAAAACCTCAGGGGGGCCTGTCAGGCCCCCCTAGGGCGAGGGTTAAGCTATTAAACTAAACACAAAGCTTAAACAGCGGACTGAACATAACATGTATTTAAACATAGATAACTGTTTTTTTTTTACTGTTTTCAATTATCTATTATGTAACTTATCAAGGTTAACCAGAAGGGGAGATTATGCCGGTAAAACCAAAACAAAAATTGAAATTGACTATTCATATACGCAACTTCTGCTTTTAGCAAAGCAGCTTTGTATACTGACATTCATGCTCCACTAAAAACCTGATAACTAACATTCAATCGAGCAGATCAGGATATTCTGGCAGAACATACTCGGTTGGGAGACACTTTCTCCACGAAGCTCCAACACCTACTCACCTCGTCGTTTCCCACTTTGTAGATTTCGACTGAGTGGGTCGACTGGAAGTGCTCCAGCAGCAGGCCAGCCGTCATGAACGACTCCGTGCAGAGACCACAGAGCAGCACCGATCCCACCTCGTCTGTCGCCGCTGGAACAGCGCCAGTCGAGAACGGTCAGTCTTCCACATACATTGTTTGCTAGCCTATCGTAGGTACTGTATAATTATATTTGTTTCACATTTTTTATACCATTCAGACATTCAGCCGACAGCTATTCCGACGTGCTTTCATCTGCATGGGAATTTTAAATGATGTTAATACCTACACATCATAATTAATCTGCAAAATTATATTATTGAGTAAACGTGACAGCATCGTTTGGAGCGCTATGGATCGTACATACACCAAGACACCGCATTGCGAAGGCTCGGTACTCACTGGGCATCTGGTGCGCGTCGTGGCTGCATTTGCAGGCGAACCTGAGTTTGCAGTAGTCGCGCTTGTGGTGCAGCAGGTCAGATAGGGACCGGAACACCTCGCGACAATTCCCGCAGATCAGAACGTCCGGACCCGTACCTGGGGCCAGGTCAGAAGCCAGTGACATTCGGATAATGACCACTAGTGTGTCGTAGTGTATGCGATAACACTGGAGGGGCTGTGGTGATTCGGCGCCAGTCAGAACCCAGCTTCTATGACAACCATCACAATCAAATTTCACGGCCGGTAAGAATGGTTCGGTGATGGAAAATCTATTTCCCTCGATCAATATTTTTTGGGTTAAATATCAACAAAATAGCCCCCAATGGGGCGGAAGCCTTGTGGCCGGTGGCTGCCGATCACTATACATTGTCACGTTTATATTGCCATTGCAGCTTATATTATATATGGGCCATTTGGTGACGGATGCATCATAGCATTGCCTAATTTGCGGAGCTCACAGTAAGTTTTCAGCTCGTCAAGGCAGACAGTTCCCTGTGGTTTGCGGGCGGGAGGCGTGGAGGGTGACTTGGCAATCACGGTGCGCTGGGAGCCGATCGGAGCGCTCTGAGGAGGCACCATCACCCTGGCACGCTTCATCGGAGGTGACGCCGCCGCCAGCCGCACCGCCGCCGCCGCCGTGAACTGGTTGGCAGCCGTGAACTGGTTTGCCGCCGCAGCCGCATAGTACCTGTCGATAGGGACACACACGATCAGCTTCGCGCCGTGCTGAGGTGGCCTGCCCTGCTGAGGTGGCCCTGATCTGCCGTGCCTCGTACCAGCCACCTCGCGGCGAGAGCGCTAGCAGCTGCCGGCGCCGGTGACGTAAGCACGCGGCTGGAATGTCAGCGCCGTGTGAACTGTCATTCGTCGGTGATAACAATCTGTGTGATTAAACGTGCTGGCGGAGGCGGCCGGGGCTGACAGCCGCGTGACAGCCGTCTCTTGGGGACCGAAATACGGCGACCGTGGCCGAAATAGCGGCCCATGGGCCTGGCCTTGGCTCCGGCTGTCGGGCCAGTGGTCGGGATAGTGGCTGGCGACACGACCACCAGCTGACCACCAGCTGAGGTGACGGCGGCGCAGGACGAGTCGGTCGCCAGCTGAGATTAACACTGATGTTACGGGCGTGACCGGCGCATTGTTGTTGTTGTTGCATTCCTGATTCGGTTGAGCAGAGGTTTAGCGGGTTGTATCTTGAGTTGTGAGAGAAGAAAATGGACGGTGACAAGTTTGCCCGCCCTGTTGGGACGTATATGTATCTCTGTTTGCACGGAGCTGATATTCCAGGAATCTAGTAATGCTGTCAATAAGCACGGGATGATGCAAGTAGTTTCCTTGGATATTTCAGGATCCCAGGGATCAGAAGAAATAAATATTTAAACATAAAGTAGTCGCACTACAAAGAGACTCAGCGAATCCATGAGATGCAATGCCTTCTCCCGATCGCCCACTCATCCTCTTCTCCAGTGGCGGCGGAAGGTATTTTCGGATGGGGGGCAAATAAACCCGTGGCGCCCCCTAGGGCCAAGTGCCCCCCCCCCCCCAAAAAAAAGAGGAAAAAATACCGCGAATCGATATCTCCTCGGATTTAGGCCACAATATTATTTTAAAAAACGCCTTTTTGTGCGATGACCGAGCGGGTGCGCTCTGGTAAAGCTAAAACAGGTTTGAAATATGAAACGGTACGGGAGCACACGTGCGCATTGACTGTGTCCCAATAATGAGTAACACATTCAATAGTTGTACCGTGGTTATACCCTAGTACGCATAGTCTTAGCATTGATTACCCAATACCTAGTATTAGGTAATCCATGGTTTACATCCATCCATCCAACCAAAATAGTGGAACGTTCAGCTGAATGGAGATGAACAAAGTAAATGGCACTTCCTTGAGACAAACTACATCAAAACAATAACATGTATTAGAGTGAAATATTCACCTTTTGATTTAATTATCTGGATTTTTATGTGACACATGTATGGTTTCAAATTATCGTGCCTCAATTTAAAAGTGAAATAACACCATTTTATATTTCAAAAATTAAATTATGGGAAATGAAAAATATGTACTAACATATGGTGACGAACAGTATAATCCATCACTATCTCTGGTTTGAATGTTATTTGTAAACATATCATTGGGCCAGCAATGAAGTAAGTGCTCCAAGAAGCGTGACAACGTCCCTGATTGGTCAATGAAAAAATCGCATACACTAAATAAGTCGCCGTCCTTGGCCGAATTAATCCGCAGAATGCATCACGGTTTTCTGAAACGTTTATTGATTGATTATGGATAAACGGTGCACATAAATGTGTCATGTGTGCATTGTTATATATTCAATACCTGTTTGTTGAAACTTGATGGGAAGAACATACATTTGTTTTTTTTTTAAATAAGTCGTGTACACTAAATAGTTTGCCGTCCGGCGCCAACTTAAACCACCGATTTCAATGCACTTTTGTCAAATGCTTGTTGATTGTTCATAGAAGTTTGGTACATCGACACATTATATGCCTGCATGGTAAATAACAATGCGTAGGCAGACTAATTTGCGCTCGGTTCGATATATTATTAAAATATTGGAATTGTAAAAATATACACAATTGTGATTCAAAATTGTGATTACAAAATTGTAATTACAAAATTGTAATTATACAATTATAATTACAAAATTGTTATAACATAATCGAACCTGACCTAAACTGTACAGCAATTACGGCCACAGGGACCCACGTTTAGAACGCTCCGCTCGCATTCGCTCGCTGCGCTACGACCTACCGGGGGGGGGGGGGGGGGGGGGCTGTCGCCACCCTTGGACCCCCCAGACCAACTCGTAGATACAACCTAACTCTACGGCGTAAATAAGTTGTCCGATGTATTTACGCGGCCCCGCCCCTTGCAATTGTCAAAAATACAGAGATTAAACGTTCCAACAACACGTGCGAACACTGAAGAAAAAAATCCTTCGAGAGAAGAAGAAAAACGATCAAACGGATCCACGTACGAACGCTTCCAAAAGCGGCCCCACCGGCCCCGCCCTTTGCATTGTCAAAATATACGGAGAAAATCCATTCCAACAACACGTACGAAGGCTGCAAAAAATTATAACGAAACCGTTCCAACGGATCCCAAAAATATACAGATAAAAAACGTTCCAACAACACGTACGAACGCTAACAAAAAAAAAACGTTCTAACGAAACCATTCCAACGGATCCAAATCTTGTATTTTTCACAAAGCGCTTGTAACATATTAGATGGTTCATCCTGGCTTTGAAAATAGGGATGCGTGAAACGTCACAGAACATTTGAAGTAGAACATAAACAAGTGTTTCATAAACTGGATAGAATCGGATGAAACTTTAACTTCGCATAGATAAAAACAACTGTTTTGTCTAACGAAAATAAATGTTTTTTTCTTGCTGATCATTAAATAATATACTTTAATCTAAATATCCGCCAGGGTTTAATCAAACTTGCTTTTACATCACAATTTACAAGTCTGCTAAATTATGGTCTGTTGAAGTATACGCTTTTGTGTATCAAATATAAACGTTTGGCATATTGCTTCATCCAAATTAGCATATGTTTTCGTCAACGGACACCAATTCCTTTCAAATCCATGTAAGATCAGGCCTTGAAACACAGGCGGCCAGAGCGCTCCTCAGGCGGCCAAAGAGTCCCCTCAGACGGACAGAGCGCCCCCTTTCAGACGGCCAGAGCGCCTCCACTCAGGCGGCCAGAGCGGCCCCTTTCAGGCTGCCAGAGTGCCCCTCTTAGGCGGCCAGACCGCCCCCTTTCAGGCGGCAAAAGCACCCTCTCTCAGGCGGCCAGCGAGCTCCCTCTCAGGCTGCCAAAGCGCCCCTCTCAGGCAGCCAGAGCGCCCCCCCCCCTTCTCAGGCGGCCATAGGCCAGAGCGCCTCCTCTCAGGCAGCCAGACCGCCCCTCTCAGGCGGCCAGAGCGCCCTTCTCAGGCGGCCAGAGCGCCCCTCTCATGTCAGCAGCCCCTGTCAAACACAAAGCGCTCCTCGTCTGAATTTGGGGAGGGAGGGGGGGGGGCAACTTCCCCCTGCCCCCCTCTTCCGCCGCCACTGCTCTTCTCTCAGTTTACACTCGATAAACCTTACTTAAAGTTAACTGACCATCACATTGCTTAAAACCAAATATGATGGTATGAATGCCACCCGGTTATGATATATATATATATATATATATATATATATATATATATATATATATATATATATATATATATATATATATATATATATATATATATATATATATATATATATATATATATATATATATATATATATATATATATATATATATATATATATATATATATATATATATATATATATATATATATATATATATATATATATATATATATATATATATATATATATATATATATATATATATATATATATATATATATATATATATATATATATATATATATATATATATATATATATATATATATATATATATATATATATATATATATATATATATATATATATATATATATATATATATATATATATATATATATATATATATATATATATATATATATATATATATATATATATATATATATATATATATATATATATATATATATATATATATATATATATATATATATATATATATATATATATATATATATATATATATATATATATATATATATATATGTATATGTATATGTATATGTATATGTATATGTATATGTATATGTGTATGTGTATGTGTATGTGTATGTGTATGTGTATGTGTATGTGTATGTGTATGTGTATGTGTATGTGTATGTGTATGTGTATGTGTATGTGTATGTGTATGTGTATGTGTATGTGTATGTGTATGTGTATGTGTATGTGTATGTGTATGTGTATGTGTATGTGTATGTGTATGTGTATGTGTATGTGTATGTGTATGTGTATGTGTATGTGTATGTGTATGTGTATGTGTATGTGTATGTGTATGTGTATGTGTATGTGTATGTGTATGTGTATGTGTATGTGTATGTGTATGTGTATGTGTATGTGTATGTGTATGTGTATGTGTATGTGTATGTGTATGTGTATGTGTATGTGTATGTGTATGTGTATGTGTATGTGTATGTGTATGTGTATGTGTATGTGTATGTGTATGTGTATGTGTATGTGTATGTGTATGTGTATGTGTATGTGTATGTGTATGTGTATGTGTATGTGTATGTGTATGTGTATGTGTATGTGTATGTGTATGTGTATGTGTATGTGTGTATGTGTATGTGTATGTGTATGTGTATGTGTATGTGTATGTGTATGTGTATGTGTATGTGTATGTGTATGTGTATGTGTATGTGTATGTGTATGTGTATGTGTATGTGTATGTGTATGTGTATGTGTATGTGTATGTGTATGTGTATGTGTATGTGTATGTGTATGTGTATGTGTATGTGTATGTGTATGTGTATGTGTAT
>JAXIVJ010016478.1:5000-28734 GCA_036785665.1 Chirona hameri | reverse complement strand
CCTCCCTCCCTCCCTCCCTCCCTCCCTCCCTCCCTCCCTCCCTCCCTCCCTCCCTCCCTCCCTCCCTCCCTCCCTCCCTCCCTCCCTCCCTCCCTCCCGGGTCAACAATATTTACCCAGGGCACTATACACTATATACACACGATATTTACCTGACCCTCCCTCGCGCTCAACAACCCTAGACAGCAACAATCCGCCACTACACCCGGGCATATGCGGATCCTGAGGGGGGGGGGCAAGGGTACATGCCCCCCCCCCCCCACACACACACATGATCGACCACGCAAAGCTCCTTTCCAAACTGCAAACCTATTCTATCGATCCTACCTGGTTTTCCTCTTACCTCACTGGCCACACTCAATCTGTATGTACAGCTGACGGGCGTGGAAACCGTCACCTTTCCCGATCCCTACCCAATCCTATCGGTGTCTTCCAAGGATCCTCACTTGGCCCGCTCCTATTCCAGATTTTCGCCAACGATCTTTCCCTGTTCGCACCACAGACGCACGTGGTGCAGTACGCTGACGATACCCAAATTCTTGTCTCAGGCAAAAAAGGATCCCTCCCTCAGCTCATTGCTACCATGGAACAGGCTTTATCATCTCTCGATGCCTGGTTCCATTCCCATGGTTTGAAAGTAAATACCGGGAAAACAGAACTCATGGTCTGTGGTTCCCGTCAAAATTGTCGCGGCATGGCCCCGACCACTATTCGGTTCCGCGAGGACATAGTGCGTGAGAGCCCCACGGTGAGGAACTTTGGCGTACTGTTCGACAAGAACCTCTCGTGGGACTCACACGTATCTGCCCTCGTCCAAAAATGTAACGGTATCCTCATCGGCCTGACCCACGTGCGTCATCAGATCCCTTCGTCACTTGTTCCTATCATAGTCAACGCCCTTGTCATCTCGCACGTCCGATACTGTTTGACGGTGTTCGGCAACGGCTCAGAGAAAAACATGCAGCGCCTCCAAAAGATCCTCAATTTTGGCTTGCGCGCTGTCTCTGGCCGGCGTAAATTTGATCACATATCGGACGTGCGAGATGAACTGGGCTGGCTCACCGCCCGGCAGCTGTACGAACTTCAATCCCTCAATCTTCTTCACAAAATTCGCACCACCGGGGAACCACAGGCTCTCGCCTCCCGGCTTTCGACAAACTCTGAGTTTCGATCTAGAAGCACACGCCAGGATGCTGATTTGGCCCTCCCGCGCGTGAGAACCGAAGCCGGCAAGAGACGATTTGTATACAGTGTAGCGCAGCGCTACAACGCGTTGCCGCCGGACCTGCGTGAGGCCTCTTTACCATCTTTTAAACGTCAGCTCGGTGATCTTTTACATGGTGTATGATGGGTGTCGTGTATGTTTATGTCGATCGCTGTGAATGTGTGTATGATCATGGAGTGTATTTTAGTTTTTGTATGCATGTTGCTAAGTGTCGTTTTTAACATGTCTCTACCTTTTAACCATGACGCGACACTCAGAATAGCCGTTTTATGCATCGGAGAGTGTTTTTACTGTCAATACATACATACATACATACACACACAAAAAAACTGAAATCGGCGCAAAATTGACACATTTCCTGATAAATAAGAAAATCTAAGCAACTTTTACTAAGGAAAGATTGTTTTAACCTGCGCACTGCAGGGGGTTTGCGCCGAACACGAACTGCAGGGGGTTGATTTCCGGTAGATCGGCAGATATAACCTAACTAACGACCCGTTGAGACGTTCAGAAGCGTTCACCAGACCCGCGGCAGCAGATGGGGTACTCGGCACTCACAGACGAAGCTCGCGGCGCTCCTGGCAGCGGCGGCGGCGGCGGCTGTCTGTCCGCTGCTGCCGGGGTCGTCCCCTGCCTCATCCCTGATGGCTCCCTCGACCAGTCGCAGTCCCCGGTCCGACCGGGTCGGGCTCGTCGGTGACTTGGGGTCCACGGTCACTTCACCGTTAATCGACTTCGACAGGGACGTTTTGGCTGGAAACAAACAGAAATTCAGTCAGTGTCGGCCGTAGTGGTTTATTTCGATGCAGTTGCTGTGTGTCACCATTGTATGGCTTCAGAGTCGTTATAAAGACAGCTTTCGACAACTTAGAAAAAGTACCCGGCCAGGGCCGACCTTCCCAATAGGTACATACAGATATATGAAGGTGGCATGAACATCCAGTGTCTATAATTCTGCTTGTAAGCGAATATGTAAACGTCTGACCAGTGGCGTCGCCACGGTTTCAAAACTTTACGGACACACCATGACATCGAATGTTTTGAGCGGGGTGTGGGGGGGGGGGGGGGGGTAGGATGATAATGGGATTTTTAGCGCTGAGATATCAGTTTTGAAGGCCACGTCGATAAATCACTTACTGCATACTCTGGTTGTAAGGACTCTCCTGCTGAATATATTAGATGTTTTGTCCCATGTCATTCAGCGTTGTATCAACAAACAAAAAATGTAGCGCTGTGTCGAGAAGCTTAACATATGTAAGCATGTGATAAAGGCAGCGTTAGATACTGGATCAGCGAGCGAACCCTTCGCCACTGACAGTATTACCCTAGTTGTGTATGCAATGCTGAAATAATCATTACATTTGTACTTACTAATTTTATAAATAATTATTTTAACCAAGTTCCTAGCTTTCTACAGCTCACATCTTTCTTTCGAAGCACACAATGTAGTGGACCAAGCATCATATCATCATGCGACCAAAGCGCTTACTGGAACTCTCACCCTGTTCGGAGGGATAATATGGGGGCCGGGACAAACTTTTCAGAGGCCCGTCGAGGGATTTGAACCCCGGTCCCCGGAACAGAAAGCAAACGGGGGGACAATAAGATGTTTTTGTTGGGGAGGGGACAATAAGATGTTTTTTTCTTCTGCTGCTGAGCAATAAGTTCCATGAATTGAGGTAATTCGTCACGATTCGTCACAAATAGTTATCTTAAGATAATTAAATAGAAACATTTCAGGGTATCGATATCTCTAATTCTGCACCTTCAAAATATGGTACCGCAAACTTGTCGGACAGTCCGTACAAGTTTTTGGAGGTTCGCCAACTTGTACGGACACTGTCCGTACTGGATCCGTAGTGGCGGCGACGCCCATGCGTCTAGCCGTTTTTCTATCAGACGTTCCCGAAAATGGCGAAACATTGTCGATGTCTCCGAGCACTATCAGAGTGTCGGAAGGCAGAGTCGCTCCCGGCCTGCAGCTCCCGCCTACTGAGCTGTCTGGCGTGCTGACTGAATCAGTGGCCGATCGGTCCTGAGCCTGACTGTTGTACCACTGGCACCGCCAGGGGCGGATCCAGAACATCTTCAAAGGGGGGGGGGGGGGTCAATTGCAGTGGTGCCTCTACCTATACCCAAATCTGAAAACTCAACGGATTTGGTCCACTATATTTTGAGGGTGCCCTATTTCAGCTTTTTTAAATTGACAAAACGTTGGCTATAGTATTTGCAATATCAGTCGTACCCCCTTTGTATCATTTAAAGTGCCGCGAATGGTGCTGAAATACATAATTTGAACAGTCAAGGGCGGCCCCAGACGGCTGACGAAGAGGGGGTGGAGGGGCAACTTGACCGAGAGGGTAGTCAAGGTTCGTGACCAGGGCCCAGGGGCGGGGTGGTAGCCGTTTTGTACGGCCAGTAAATCGTAGGCATGTGATAGCAGTGTATCATATTGCTTTGTGTCTCGTGCGGACTTCAAAAATGTTACTGAACTAAAAAAAATAGGCAGGCTTTTGCGAAGAGAGGGGCTTGAAGAAAATGTGTCCCAAAAGCTGCCCTTAAACATAACTACCAATGGTATTACGCAAAATGGACACCCACACAACTATTAATGCGCTGCAAGCGGCGCCAAAATTTGAGGTTTTTGAGCGGGCTGGAGAACTGATTTTTTAACCAGATGCAGGGTCAAAACGAGGAAATATGTCTGGAGCAAAAGGTGGGGTCAAAAGTCATGTTGACCCCCCCCCCCATTTAAGGCCAAAGGTGGCCCCCATGCCCCCCCCCCCCTGCAGCCGCCAGTGTGTACACTGTACAGTATATATTAGACCCTTTTGTACTGGCAAAAGAACAGTGATTGATTTGCGCCGCGTAGCGCGCGGAATTTTTCCCTTGATTTTTTAGTCCGGATAACTAGGCCCAAAATTCGATAGGTTCTATATGTATCAGCCCAAGGGTACCAATGCAGCCACTCAATGAGATTCTTCACCGCAAAGATAAAAGGAATTTCGCCGCAGTGGCACAACATGTGATATTTTTAGAGCTTGTTTTTCTCTGAAAATTGTAACAGCTTGGTTGCAGTTTGCTTACCAGTTTCAAATACGTTTCATGGATTTCCAGCCATGAACCACATGATAAAACAAAACAAACGGCAGGCACTATGGGTTCGTTCGCGACAAAAAAAAACTATAGTCATCGTGACATCGATGATTTATCAGGACGCACGTATCTGAGTGATATGTGCCGCGAGCGGCGCAATTTTTGTCTCTTTAATTTTGCACCATTTCGCATAAAATAGGTGGGGGTTTCAGCAATTTGATTGGGGCACTAGTGCATTGGTGCCCCGCCTCCCCCTCCCGGATTCCAAGAGGGCACGGTGCCCGGTGCCCCCCCCCCCCCACCCCACCCCTCCTTCTCCCACCGCTCCTTCTCCACCCGCCTATGGAAGCGGGTCTCGACTCCCGAGGGGCCCTCAGGGCATGGGTGGAGCTTTCAGAAAAAGTTGGTGTGGAAAAATGTCATATAGGCTGGTTATTTCAATGGTTCAGGTGAAAATGTCCATTTTCAACGCCAGGAACCTTCAAATCTGACACAAGTTGGTTGGTAAAACGTAAAGTTCGTGGGGCAGTCGCCCCACCATTTGAATAGGAAACTCCACCCGTGCCTCAGGGGCCCCTCGAGTCCGATACGTTGTTGCCTCTGGTATAAGGGCGCGTTGGTGACCCCTCATAGCCCAAGGGGACGGGAGGCATGAAGGGGCATTTTCATAGTTAGCAATTATAATTTAACATCATTTCACGAGAGAAAAAAAAGTTTTCCAGCGACCAATGCTTTGTGATTTCATGGCGGCACCAGGCCATTGTTCCCCCTCCTGGATTCAAGGAGGCACGTTTCCCCCGGTTCCTCACCTCACACCAGCAAAATGCCGCCTACCGGCACGGTGCACCCTGGTACCCCGGCGCCGTCGTGGCCCTGGTACGCCGGCGCGGTCGTGGCCCTGGTACACCGCGTAGTGGTGCCGCTGGACATCAACTATATACCAAGTGACATTTTTGTTTTACTATCTATGTATATAGTATTTATTATAGTATTTGACTAATCTTCATCACGAAAATAAACGTGTTTGTACTGCCATGAAGCGCTGGTGCCCCTGATAGTCCTGTGGTGCCCTGATATGCCGGTGGTGCCCCTGGATCCCAGGGGCAAGTCATGACCCCCGTGACCCCCCCCCTGGATCCGGCACTGGCACCGCTGGCCGATCGGTCCTCACTGTACCACTGGCACCACACTGGCGGCATTACGCAGGCTGGGCTGCAAATGGTTTTGGTTTTGGTTTGCACGGCAAGAGCTTCGAGTCGTGGCTTTGCCGTGTGTGTTAATGTTTTGTGGCTGATGGAGAAGCGATTTAACGCGAAATTTGCAGGTGCAGTTCCGTTTCATTATCAAAATGTTGTCATAACCTTTTTTTACGAATGGCTTATATAGCTGGGTCTTCATTGTATTAAATAAATGCATGTCAATGTGAGCGGCAAGGTTAAACGGCAAACTATAGCATAATGAGCATGCCGAATATATTGGGATACCGAATAAATCGGACCCGGGTTATTCATAAATCTAATTCGGGTAGGCACGACAGGATAAGATAACGACCAAACACCACCATATTAATAAAGCTACAACAAGTCAATGCGATATTGCGTCGCCTCAGGGCTCAGACCGCTCCCCGTCGTACTCCAAATAAGCGACAACGTCCTCCGTCTGCCGTTTCCGTCTCTGCGGCACCGACTGCTCGCTATTTGAAGGTCAGTCTGAGTCGTGTCACGATGGCACTGCTGACGAGACGGGCTGAGACGCACTCGACACCGCGATCCGTGGCCCTGACCCGACCCGCCGGAGATGGCTGGCCTCCGCATCGGTCCCGCTCGCTGATCATGTGGCCGATAGCAGACGCCGACGAAACTTAGGCTGACGGCTATACTGGTGGACATGATCAACAACACATTATAGGTGTCGTCTTTCCTCTCCTTTCGTCTCTTTCTGTCCTCGTCTCGCCTCGTCTCGTCTCGTCTCGTCCGTCTCGTCCGTCTCGTCCGTCTCGTCCGTCTCGTCCGTCTCGTCCGTCTCGTCTCGTCTCGTCTCGTCTCGTCTCGTCTCGTCTTCGTCTCACCATGCAGACCAGTTACAATAATACTGACTTGTCATTTGTGTAGGGTAAGATGGGGCAACACGCCCCACCGGGGTTAAACGCCTCACCAAGATATCTCGGAATTTAATAGGTCCCGGGTAAAAAATATTCTGCTCTACAAAACAAGCAATATATGGTCGGTGAACTCATAGAAGGCGACATAATTTCTGCGAAGCTTTCCAGAGATATAAGTAAAAGTCTGTTTTGGAGCGTTTTCTGTTATTTCAGTACTGAAATGGACCAGGAGCATTCTTTCTCTCAACACTTTTCTTCCAGATAATTTAAGCTAACTGAAAGGTCAGAATCTGATGTAAGAAAAGGTCTATTGCTCATTTATGGGTTCATGTACGTTTTTGGGCTTGGCTCGCTTTTCATCGAAAGCGCGCAATAGGGTAGTAAAACGCCCCTTTCGTCTTGGGGACCCCGACAAGACCCCCGACAAGACGTGCTTAACCGTTGATGACCTATTGTGCCTAAACGGTCCAACTGATCTAAATAATGGACATAGGCCCCGCGAATGCATATTTAAAGAGCTTTTGATTTTTGTTTTCGTGTGTTCCCAGCTATCATAGTTCCCGAGATATTTGGGGAAATCTGAGACAGATTCCAGGAGTTACCATGCTGACCTTTGACTACCTCTGTTGACCTAAGTATTGACCTGAGCCCAAAAATAACGAAATAGTTTCCACATTAATTCCGACGAGCTATCGAACGGTATTTTTTATTATTTTCGCCTACTCTCCATAGGAGCCAAGTTCGAGGGGATGGGGCGTTTTGCCCTATCGACAGGGGGCGTCTTGCCCAGGGGGTGGCGCAATACGCCCCTTTTTCAGGCTCCTCGAAAATCGTCGCCTACAAATTTGTTAACTGAAGAAGGTATAATTAGGCGATGCAGAATACAAGCCAAATCTCCAAACTATGTGAAAATGCTATCACTCGCCGCCTCCGTCAAATAGGAAACGAGATTTTCAGCAAAATGCATCTAGTCTTGCCCCATGCTACCCTATGTGTAAGGCAATGTCTCGATACCATGACTTGCATGCATTGCGTCTGCAATGCTGTTTTTGCAACTACGTCGTGCCCTACATAAACGACGTATTTTCGAAATATCGACACTGCGCAAGAACGTGTGGCATTGAACCTCCAAATCGCATGGCAAAATCAAGATTATGATCTTGATACATGTGGTAAGATTAGGGCAGCTGCCAAAGGCTATGCCCACTACCAAAAGTCAGGGACGGCGCCGCCGGGGGGGGGGGGGGGGAGTGGCAGGAAGGGCAGTCCCCCCCCCGCCCCTGTCGTCGGGCAGGGGGGAAAACATAAATGTATGCCCCTCCTCCTGTCATTTTAGGAGGCTCCTCCATGCTTCAAAGAGACCCCATCTCGCAGGCCCCATCGCGGAGGTCACAGGGGCCTCTGGAAGCCAGAGGGGGTCCTATGGAGGTCAGAGGGGGCCTCTGAAGGCCAGAAAAGGCCATCTGGAAGCCAGAGGGGAGGTCAGAGGGGGACCTATGGAGGTCAGATGTGGGCCCCTGGAGGCCAGAGGGGTCCTTTGGAGGTCAGAAAGGCTCCTGAAGGCCAGAGGGGTCCTATGGACTTATGGAGGTCAGAGGTGTCCCTGAAGTCCATAAGCGGCCCTCTGGAAGCCAGAGGGGAGGTGAGAGGAGTCCTATGGAGGTCAAAGACCCCTTCTAAATGGAGGCTTCACTCTCAAATGGAGGTGCCCTAAATTTAGACTTGCCCCCCTGACAAAAATCCGTGGCGCCGCCCCTGCCAAAAGTTAAAGTGGACGGGGAACATCCGATTTATGAAGGCAATTATTGCCATGCAACGTCCATAAGCCCACTTACTGTTAAAATCTTAAAGTTGGGGATATTGCCCCCCCCCCCCTCCTGCGGCAGAGCTCATGACCTACGGGCCCAATCTGTCCCACACCTCAACCGACTGCGTCCGCCTCGTTAACGCCGTCCTCCCACGCTTAATCTGCAGCGAGTCAATGACAATGTTGGGCCCCGATCGTATCCGCCAGCCGAGCCGGAAATCGGCTATATCCGTGGTGCCGCAGTATCAGTAAAGGTGGTGGAACCACGCCAGTGGGATACCCAAACACCCTCTGCTACCCTCCCCCCCCCACACACACCCGAAGTGAGCCTGTAAACTCTATAGAGCCCGCAGTAACACTCGGAACCCGCTGCACCATACCACGCCACTCTGCAGCTGCACTCTACAGGCGGCGCTGAGCTGTGGCGCTGAGCTGAGGCGCTGAGCTGTGGTGCCGCGCCGGGCCAGGTGTCGGCCGACCGGCCGGTGTTGACGTCACGGCAGTAAATGCTGTTGATATGGTGTGCGGCCTTTGACCTACTGATGCGCGTGTTGATCCCGGTGCACGGTTTTGGACACGTCCCGACCTTTGGTTACCGCCGACCGACACCTGATAACACATATACCACCCTTTGTCGCTGCAACGCTATATACGTAAACAGCACACCGTGCCCGATGCCTATCAGCGAAATATCACAGCTTATGATGTAAAACAGACACTTCCTGCAGCTTCAGATTTCACGTCACCTTGGTGATTTTACCCGGTATCAAGGTGGGTATTTTGTGCCTTGACAGCCTTAGTCAGACGCAGATAGCGTGAAAAGTTGCTCGATTGGATCAGATAGCATGTATCAGATAGCTGAGTGCCTCTGCGAAGTTAGCGAAGCGGCGAATTTAGGTGCGTGCTATCACATGGATGGAAATCACTATTAGAGAGAAAGGCATTGGTTACAGTAAAATATTGACTGTTAATATTAAAGGGAATAGGTCACCTTGAAAGTTGTCTTGAAATTCAACCATACGGTGCATCTTGAGCTCAAAACTACGAATATGACTTTGGTTTGGACAACTGATGGATATATGTGGAGAAAGAAGTAAGTTTCTCTTCCTATTTCACGAGAAATCGTACGATAGCAGCTGGTGTTCTGGCTCCACCCCGCTCCGCCTGACGCCAAGTTCAGTCTCTGACAAGGGGCGCCGCGCCGCCCGGGCGGCTGAGCGGATATTAACGAGGCGTCGTGATCAGAGACTACGTGCCAGAGAGTGTACCTGCCTCCGGTGGCGAGCGTTCATGTCCCGATCGTGGCCCGGAACAGCGGACATGAAACCGGGCCCACTAGTCCTGAGTCGAAATTACTTAACGTAGGGAGGTAATTATTTCACCACAGCCCCTTTTTAGATCTGCTCTACAAATCTGCTATCTCAGTCCAAAACCCCATGTTAACCCTCGCCCTACGGGAGATTTTTTCACCTTCGCCCTACGAGGGGGGGGGGACCCCTGCAGTTCACTCCATGACCTCAAGGTCACGTGACCTCAGGTTGATTTCCGAAATAACCTGGCTTGATTATACAATAGATAATTTGTTGGAATTTTTCGTTTAATTTCACAAAGTTGAACATTTTTATCTTTAGAAGACACTTTTAGCTACTTGTATAGCATTCTCGGTCTGCAAATAAGGATGCGAAAATTTGATTTGTTGAGGATCCACTGACACCTCTATCGGCGAAATATTGAATTATGTCATCACGTGATCTTGATCACTGAGTGTAATAGGTGTCACGTGATTCGAAGTGCCTGCACCATCCTATTTCACCTAAACAAAATCACGAATTTTAACTGAGAACATTGCGAAATCACGTGACCTGACTTTAGGTCATATGTAAAAAAAAAATACATTAATTTGTGGTCAATGGCGATTCTGACGTTATATAGGTTTCTATCATTCGAATGATTTATATGGGAGATATCACCCGCTGAAAATTAGAGCTAAGCGCAACATCGAAAAGATGCCTGAGGCTATAACTCGAAAACCATTCGACGGAAGAAGCTGAAAATTTCACAGCATGAATGTACGGCCCAGATAACCCCCGACACGTATTTGCATCGAAATATGAGAAGTAGGGTGTTATGTCTTGGTCGATCTAACGTGGGCTGCACCGGGTGACCTCAGGACACGTGACCTTGAGGTCACGTGACCTTGATGTCACAGAGCGACTACAAGGCTCATGCTATATATCATTGAAATCAGGTCGACGAGATAAGCATAGGCACTATGCTTGAATTGATTGAAAGTTGAATTGAGCTCTCTAGGCTAGCACAATTACGTGCACAGTTATTACCAAAGACAATAATAAATAGCGCTATTTTATATCAAATAGCGCTATTTTATAATGTGGCCATTTAAAATTCGGATTTTTTTTTCTATGCTAGAATCGACTTCGATACATCAGTGGTCGATGGTAAAAGAAAATGGAGATGCTTTTTTTATCAATATTGTATTTACAGTTTTCCATTAAGAAAAATAATGGTCACCAGCACGGTGACCATTATTTTTCTTAATGGAAAACTGTAAATACAATATTTATTAAAAAAACATCTCCATTTTTTTTACCATCGACCACTGATGTATCGAAGTCGATTCTAGCATGGAAAAAATCCGAATTTTAAATGGCCACATTATAAAATCACGTGATTGTGCCTAATATCACGTGTTGAAAATTCACAAATTTTGGAATTTTACAAAAGTATTTATATAATATTAATCTATGGTTCATGATTATTCTGATGATATATATTTGTGTATGACTCGCGTGATTGAGATGGGAGATATTGCCCGCTGAAAATGAGAGTTTTGCACGACATTGCAAAGTTGCCAGAGGCTGTAACTCGAAAACTGTTCAAAGGACGAGGCAGAAAATTTCACAGCGTGAATATACGGCGCAGATAACCCCCAAGACATAGTTGTATCGAAATCGGAGACATATGGTGTTATTTAGATATTTGTAGGTCGATCTGTCCTGGGGTGCCCCAGTTGTTTGTTACAGTTCGCCGTTCGGTACATATGTATACAGTTATTACTATCACATGCACTATTGAGCGGCGAGCGCTGAGTACCATCGGTCATCGTGATGTACTATCCGAGGTTAATACCTGGAGTTTGGCTCCACGCACGGTCTGGTTCCAATATGCAAATTTCGTTTTTCACGACCTAAATGTTTTTCACACCGCCTCGCGGCGTCACATCAGTGGCCATCGTCATAGCGAAGTCATCGTCATCGTCTTGGGTTCGCTGTAACGCTGAATTGAATGACTAACATTTTTAGCTTCTTATCCTCTACAAGGCCCAATATTTCTGGGTTTTATCAGGCAAATCCGTAAAAATTTCGCGCCGCTTGGCGGCTCTAAATAAGTATCTTCTATAACATGAAAATCCACATTAAAAATGCTGCAAAGGCTTAAACACGCATACACATCGGGGTATATTGTTTCGTCATTTCAGCCGACCACCCACGAAAAAATTATCGGCGACGCCCCTGGGTGTCATTGATGACGTCAGAGGTCAGGTAAAAAAATATTGACGGCGCCGTGAGGTTCTCGAATGAGGTATTTGTTGTTAATAATGTTATGTATCGCACCAATAGTGAATACATCGGTATGATTCTGGTGCCTGACACTTGTGCGTAGCATTTTAAGCCTTTGTAACCTTGGGTTAGGTCAAGGTCACCAGAGGTCATGAGATTACACTGCCGATAACGGTCATCAGGCGTTGGGATACATGCGTATCCATGCGTATTGACTCGTCTAGAACGCGAAAAATAACCTAATAACATTATTTCTTCCAGCAAAATTGAAATACCGGGTAAAAATTGAGCTTGATGCATTATGTTTGTTAATACCGTACAAACTGGCACATGACCCATTTTGTCCAGGGGCGGATCCAGGGGGTGGCCGCAGCGGTCGCCCCCCCCCCTCCGCCAGAAGGGCGTCCCACGGGCTGTCTGTCGCCGGGCGCCGCCAGGCGCCCAGCGATGGACAGCCCGTGAGTACGTAGCGTCCCTATGGACCGCTTGGACGCCCTTTTGGGCACCCTGTTGAAAGTAACTTACCGAGTATCAGGTCATACAGGTCATGACCTGGTCCTTTTGACCCGGGCGCCCTTCCGGTCAGTGACGGCGCCCTTCCGGCCAGTGACGGCGCCCTTACGGCCATTGATGGCGCCCTTTCGGTCATTGACGGCGCCCTTCCGGCCAGTGACTGCGCCCTTTCGGCCATTGACGGCGCCCTTTCGGCCATTGACGGCGCCCTTTCAGCCAGTGACGGCACCCTTTCGGTCAGTGACGGCGCCCTTTCTTTGGAAGGCGCCCCTAAATTGGCCTGCGGCCGCCCCTCCTAAAATATCCTGAATCCGCCCTTGATTTTGTCTACGAAAAGCAACAATTCCGTCATTTGTTATTCGAGCGAGCACGAAGCGCTCGTGAGTCCTCACTGAATACGTGATTTTTCTCACATATAAGCAACCGACCATATCGCGACCATAACGCTTTTCAGAAGCTTATATCTTTGGAATCCCGCATCTGATTGACAAGCAGTCTTCGCCATCTGATAGCCCCATTCAATCAATGATGTTATTGACATGGCTCGTCTCACGTGAGGGGTCAGCATGGCGCGTGGCACGTGCCGCCTCAGGGGTGTCATAAAACGTTATCCGGCTATGGCTGAGAAACAACTGGACCGATTAAGCTGAAATTTGGTGTGTGGTTTGAGACCACACTACTGGCAATGTCGCGCAAGTCAAACTCTGGGTCACACTGCACGTGCGCATGTGCACACCCCTGTTCCGTAACTCAGAAACGGCTGGACCGATTAAGCTTAAATTTGGTGTGTGGTTGGCAATGTCGCGCAAGTCAAACTCTGGGTCACACTGCACTTGCGCATGTGCACACCCCTGTTCCGTAACTCAGATACTACTGGAACGATTAAGCTGAAATTTGGTTGATGACAGCAGACCAATTTCCTTGCTATATGGTGTATACGGGGTCGCTCGTCCTTCGCCGATTATAGGGACACTCCCACCTTAACATTAGTTTTGAGTTGAGATAGCCATGTTGTTGGATTTGCATTGAAATTAAGTAGGGTAGCAGTTAAAACAACCACATAGGTCTAATCAAAAAGAAATTCGAGCTTGGTCTTGACAATTGTAACGAATAAACCCCACGTGTATTTGAATAGGGGTCTAAAGCCGATGCCGTCACCTCTCTTTACCAAATGGTGATGATAGTCGACTTGTTTTAAGGTTAGACTTTGAGATATTTGCGTGTTTCAAATGGTTTGGTAATTGGTTTGTTTTGTATTAAAAGAGCCAGAATTGTCTCGAAATAATTGTGCCATACTTTGGCAGCGTAAAGGATTTCTGCATAGCTCTCTAGAGCTCAGTATGACGTCATCAACCCAAATATTAAAACTTAACTTTTTATTAAATTGAGCACTGTTTGCGAGAAACAAATGTCCTAATCGTGTTCGGAAGCAATTACTTCATATTTTGCACCACAAGCGGCGTACATTTTACAACTTTTGGGGAGGTGGGAGTGTCCCTTTAAGGCGTCTTACTGGATATAATTACTTCAAATTTGGTACACATATTCATCATACGAGTCGCTATCACATTTTACTTCTTTTTTTGCTTCATCAACATTTTGCGCTTTAATATGTTTTTTTTTTCTTTCTTTCAAAACTGTATTTGTTTGCGAAATCAAAAATCCGAGATAGCGGTTCGATAACCAAATTTATTCTTAGTTTTGTTTTGGTTTGCAATTGAATTTATCTTTAAAACTTGACATAATACAGCGTTTTCCGTAAGCCTGTATCTTTCAACCAAAGCTGTACAACATAACTTGACTCTGACGTCATTTCCGGTTGACCTATCATGACCTCATTTCTGTCCTTTAGTCAACATAAGTGATATGGATGTGAAAGAATGTACTGAAGGTTTGATGTCGATAATCGTATTATTTTACGAGATATAATGAAATAACGAGATGGGACAGAATAGCCCCCCCCCCCCAGTAAATCGCGTGTTTTGGTCACATTTCTCAGAAGTGAGAGAAGTTGAACGGAATATTGTCGACGTAAATTGACCTGTCAAAGCCGATTAATATCGCAAGACTGGTTATTGATTCGACACTGATTGAATCGATTGGAATCGTTCAATTACATTTCCTTGAATTAACAAATAATTGATTCACCACCAGATCTTTTGATTCATGAATCGTGATTGAATCAAAACCCGCATCAAACCAAGGCTGATTGAGTCAAAAGATTTAACGATTCTTAACGATTCAAGTACACTGGTAAATTGTGCAAATACATGCAGTCCCGGTCGCTACATTCATTTATACTGAAATCGTATTGCTGTAACAATCTTTTAATGATCATATATATGTATGTTTCCATTTGTATTGATTTTACATAAATTCACTACATATATTTAAATGTTGAATCAAACTTGAATCGATTAAAATATTTGTTTTGATTCTTTGAATCGGAAAGAATAAATTATCAAAATTGTATCCATGAATCAAATGGTGATTGAATCATTCATATTCCAAAACGAATCATGATTGAATCGTTCCAAAAAAGTTGAATCAATAACCAGTCTGGCAACTGTATGTAAGGTCTCAGACAAAAACACCTACCACCTACACTGAACATGTGTGCAATGTTCACCGGCACCATTACTGGACGGTGCCAGGGCCTAACTGGCCGCTGGTGCCGACAGCACGCACTACCGGGCCAGCCGGGTCAGCCGGGTCAGCCGGGCCAGCCGGGCCAGCCGGGCCAGCCGGGCCTGCCGGGCCAGCCGGGCCTGCCGGGCCAGCCGGGCCTGCCGGGCCAGCCGGGCCAGCCGGGCCTGCCGGGCCAGCCGGGCCTGCCGGGCCAGCCGGGCCAGCCGGGCCAGCCGGGCCAGCCGGGCCTGCCGGGCCAGCCGGGCCAGCCGGGCCAGCCGGGCCAGCCGGGCCAGCCGGGCCAGCCGGGCCAGCCGGGTCAGCCGGGCCAGCCGGGCCAGCCGGGCCTGCCGGGCCAGCCGGGCCAGCCGGGCCAGCCGGGCCAGCCGGGCCAGCCGGGCCAGCCGGGCCAGCCGGGCCAGCCGGGCCAGCCGGGTCAGCCGGGCCAGCCGGGCCAGCCGGGCCTGCCGGGCCTGCCGGGCCAGCCGGGTCAGCCGGGCCAGCCGGGCCAGCCGACCCCGCTGACATCGCGTCAAAACACCAGCACAACCAGCGCAACTACCTCAGGCCTGTGTGTGTCCCCTCATAGAGCGCCGGGAAACGCAAGTCCATTGGAAAGGAGACATCGTTTCTGATGGGATGCCTACAGGGACTGTCCCACCTTTATGAAAGTTGTCGAATCACACTTGATTGTATGTCTACATGTCAGGCGAGGTCAGCTGAACATGTTCGTGAACTTTTTCCGAAAAAATGCTTATCTTGGAAGATATTCAACTTTTAGTTTTAAGCGAAATGTTGGGTTGGTGACGTCATATGATTTTTGTTTTTTAATAACAGGGAAATCCTTTGTGCTGCCAAATATATGGCACAATTTTTTGTTGACATCTATTGCGCAGAAAAAGCGAACCACCCGGTGTCTAGATTGGCTTAGATTGCGAACCACCCGGGGAGCGAGAAATGAAGACGAAAATATTCCAAGGCTGACCTTAAAACAAGTCGACTATCATTACCAGTTGGGTAAAGAGACGACGCTGTCGGTTTACCGGTGAGGTGGCCGGACAACACCACTCTGACCCAGGGATGTGGGAACCGTGGGGGCAGTGGGGGCAACTCGCCCTCCCCCCGCGATGTCAGTCCCTATTAAAATACACATGGGCCTTATTTTTTACAGATGTCAAAATCAAACTCGAATATATTTTTGATTAGATCATTGTGGTTGTTTTAACTGCTACCATACTTAATTGCAATGCCTAGCCATAAAAATGGCTATCTCAACTCAAATATAATGTTAAGGTGGGATAGTTCCTTTAAATAGCAGCGACAAATGCAAAATAAAACGTTACGCTGCAGTGTTTTCATATATGTAGGATCAGGATTCTGCATTCAGACCTTGCTTTCCTGCCGCCAGCGACATCTCTCGACAAAACGGAATTATTCGTGTCGCTGTTGCCGCTTCCTGCTCTGCTGGTCGTCGGAAAGCCAGCCGAGAGCGCCGGTCGCCACCTGCCTGGACCCAACACCCTGCGCCACACTCAGCTGTGCGGGGCGGAAAAGATGGCGCCACTCTACACTGGGTTTAGACGTCGGGAGTCGCACCAGCTCAGGCGGGACAGTGTTGTATAAGCAGGCGCCCGGCAAACATATCGCCTTTTGCCCATCTCGGTACGGGATCACGTAGAGCTCGAGGTCCCGCCGAGTTGGTCGGTCGTGTACCTCCGCCACTGTGGTAAAGCCGGCGGCCAGTGACTCCGGTTCCTCGCGGCATCTCACTTTGTATGTCAGACACAGCGTTTGCTGCTTTGCATTGAGCCAACCCAGTCTGTTCAACAAGTCCGAAACGTGATCAAATTTTTAGCGACCGTAAATGATTCGGGCTCCATAGTTGATAATTTGTTTAATGCGAGAAAAATCTGAGTGCCGTGTCCGTAGACCGTAAGGCAATGCCGAACTTGCGGAAGAACCAGGGCGTCGACAAGAGTGTAAATTCCATATGGTGACGAATAGTATGATCCATCACCATATCTGGTTTGAATGTTGATTTGTAAACAAGTCATGGGGTCATCCAATGAAGTAAGTGCGCCAAGAAGCGTGTCAACATCCCTGATTGGTCAATGAAACAAATCGCTAAATAGGTCTAATCTAAATAATAGGCTAAATAGGTCGCCGTTCGGGGCCCAAGTTAATCCGCCGAATGCATCACAGTTTTCTGAAACGTTTATGGATTGATTATGAGAAAACGGTTCCGATAAATGTTTCATGTGTGCATTGTAATGTATTAAATACCTGTGTGTTGAAAATTCATGCGAAAAACGTCTTATTTATTTATATATATAAAAAATAAGTCGAGAACACTAAATAGGTCGCCGTCCGGGACCAAACTAAACTGCCGATTTCAATTCACTTTTTTGAAATACTTGTTGATTGTTCATAGAAGTTTGGTACATATTCCCAAAAGATAGAGTGCATGAAACATATTACATGCCTTCATGATAAATAGCAATGCGTAGGCAGGCTAATTTTAGCTCGGACAGTGAATTCGTTACCAAGTACTTGTGAGTACTGACAGTTATAAGCGTGGAACGCTTATCAACTTTAACTTGAAATATCTTTCGGTAGGAACAGTAGCGTACCCAGGATTCGCTCCAGGAGGGGACAATTTTTGCTCAGTTTTGCTCAGTTAAAGTACCCCACCAAAAAAAAACTCACCGAATTTGGCCCACTATATTTTTTAAAGGGCATATTTTCACCATTTTTCTCTGAAAAAAAAATCATTTTTTCGACCAAAGGGGGCACGTACAGACCTTCAGGGGGGGGGGGCAATTGCCCCGTTTGCCACCCCCCTTGTGCACGCCTATGGGTAGGAATGTTCATATGCAACATGTGATCAATTTACAATATATTTTGGTCTCTTCTGTCGATTTCAAGTAATCTTCCTTTTTGTAGAAAAAAATGTGAATATTTCCCTTGAAATGTACTTCCGTCAACACTGCATATGCATGTCAATGAATAGATGATGTTACTGAAGCAACACGATATTACTCCAACAACTTCTATCCTATATAACTGTTTTATCTTCTGCTCCGTGACTGCTTCAGCAGCATCCCTCGGTGCTGTGAAACTGCCACTGCCCCCTGAGACCAGGGACGTAGGAACGTCACGAAAAGTGTGTGTGTGTGTGGGGGGGGGGGGGCAGTGGAACTTTTATCTCATTTTGAGAGAAACTTAACCCTCCTATGGAATATTTCTTTGCATATTTGGGCTCTTCCCGTCTTGGCAAACCTTGTGCCATCAAACACTTTTCTTACCAAGCAAAATACAATATTTTAGAAGAAACAAAAATGCCGAAAAGTGAGGGGGTCATGCCCCCTCCCCCCTGTTCCTACGCCTATGCCTGAGACTAAGTGTACTTCTCATATCCTCCCTGGCATGTCACAGAAAGAGGCTGTAATTGTCTTGAGTGTCCATGAGTTGGTGGCACCATTTGTTTCCATATCGCTTAAATCACCAGCGCTGACTAAACCTGATCGTCTCTCAGCCGAGCCATGGCATCGTGTCTCGGATAGCCTCGCTGAACGCACATGCTCCGTATACGGCTGGTACACGGAGACCCGAGATCGTGTCACCCTCGCATCAATCACCCGGACAAACACAGGACCACGTCCACACGAAGCCAGCTGCCGGCCGTTTGCCAGGCCCATCACTCTCAGGTGACGCGGCGGCGCTGCATTACGACAGTGACGTCACATGATGCAGAGCAGCATACCGCCACCCAGGGTCACGCGCTGCACCGCTGCCCCCGTCCACCACGGCCACCGCGGCCCGATAGACGGACAGCCACTGGCCAAGCAGCTGATATTGGGGTCCGCTCACCCTGCGATGACGCGGTGAAAACGGTGTGACGTCCCTGCAGTGATTACCTCTGTCATTACGTCCCAGTCTCCGTCCCGGTCACCGTCCAGGTCACCGCGTCCTATATAGTCCCCGTGGACTGGTACTATTAACCCTCCTATGGACTATGGAATGGTCCTATATAGTACCAGTTCCCGTCCATGTCCTCATGCCCGTAGTTACGGTTATTGGTGCACACTGCACATTCTTTAGATATGCATGAATCACAGCCAAGGGCGGATCCAGAATGGGTGGTTTGGGTCAGTTTGGGGGTGGGGGGGGGGGGGGCAAATCCCAAAAATTCTCACAATTCTGAAAACTCATCAGATTTCGCTTGCTTGTGCATCGATAACTGATTTAAAACAAACTTTCCTTAGTAAAAGTTGCTTAGATTTTATATTATATCAGGAAATGTATCAACTTTGCGCCGATTTCAGGTGGTTTGGGGGGGGGGGCATGGCCCCATGCCCCCTCCCCCCCCTCTGGATCCGCCCATGATCACAGAAATTGGAAACGCATGGTGTCCCATTTGGCGAACTAGCGGACTCCCGGGCGGGCGCAGTGGATAGCCCCCTCCCATAAGAAACACATGTTTAATTGAAGATATCCAGCAATTGAAAGTAAACTACCAATCTCATCAGAAATGTAATGGCGGAGCAGGATAGCCAGTTCCATTAGCCACCGGACGAATGTGCTCAAGCTCCTGTACATGTAAAGCTGTGTCCGAACTGTTTGGATAACGTAATCCTTGCACTTTGCAGCGGCCAAAATACATACACTGAACGCATGGATATTAGTCCCCAGCGAGCGTCAGATGTCCTATTAAAGGAAATAGTTAACCTTCAACATTAGTTTTAAACTGAAATAGCAGTTTTGTAGCCCGTGTTGGGAAACCCCTATCTGCAAGTTTTCTTGAATGAAAAGACTCTCCAGCCGAATATATTCGAGTTTTTGGCAAAGGAATGCGGTGCTGGCGAAAGAATGTTGTACTGGTTTTAGCCCGGGCAGAGGCTATACCATCAGCCAATCAGCTTGCAGCTGGTGCTAGCAAGCGATCGCCGGCCGCCGGTTGGCACATCTCCAATGCGAGTCTATCTTTACGCGACTACTTTCGAATCTGATTGGCTGAACCATTGTTTACATTCGCGTGGCGTCAGGACTCTGACTCAGAGAGTATGCATATAGTTTTGATAAACAATACAAATTTACGGCCCTCTGTCCTGAATCGGCGCGATATAAGGCCATTTTTGACAATATAAAAATACATTGTATTAAAAAATATAATAAAATCGTGTTGGGTAAAAAATTTCAAGGTGAACTATTTCCTTTAACCCTCGCCCTACGGAGGGGGGAATGCTGACAGCCCCCCCCCCCCCCGAGGGTTGTCTTGAATAACTTTTTACACATGCGGCGCATCTTGCTGACATTTTCAGTAGTTAAGTTTACAACAATTATACGTATGCTGTAAATTTGTATTGAAATTGGTTATGTAGTTTGGGAGATAATCATGTTTTGATGACGTTATGTTGGTGGAAAAACGATACATATTTGACAAATCGTAGAAAACAGATTTTTTTAAAGCAAATTGCAAACGCAATGCACCAAATACACAACGACATTCTCTATAAAATGGCAATCTGGGATTTCCGAAAATTTGGGTTTTTGACCCCTAAAATAAATATTTTATATATATATTTAAATCACTACAAAATCAAAATTTTCAAATATGTTAGAAAACCCGGAATATATCTGAGAGAACTGAGTATAGAGAATATCTAAACCAAATTTCAAAGCAATATCTCTATTTTTGATTGAGTGATGGCTCCCTTAGTGTAAGAAACTAATGACGTAAATTTTTAATAACTTTTTGGGACTTTTTTGACAGGATACGAACACATAATTATTTTTCTGTATTTCTGAGACAAAACTGGTCTAGGAACATGCCTTTTTATTTACATTTATCCATTTCTAATTTTGAGGTTTTCTGACAGGGCAAAATCGCTGTTCTGGACGTGGTAAATCCGAGGTCATTCACTTGACTTGGAAGGTCATCCGTTGACCTGAAACCTAAAAATCACATACTGTTAGATTCCTCTCATGACAGGAAACATGCTGGTTCCTACCGCATTGCTCTAAGTTTCTTCGTTTGGAAGTTAACAGGGGTGGCCTGTCAGCCCCCCCCCCCCGTAGGGCGAAGGTGAAAAAGCTCCCGTAGGGCGAGGGTTAATCGCGGTTTTTCGAAAATCTGGCGTCTTTCTTCAAAAATGTAAGGCCTGCAACCGTAAGCTTGATATATTTGGATTCCAACTGTACAATATAAATATGTCAAGACTATATGTCAAAAACCGCATCCGCATCTTTTCCTTAACCCGCGCACGGCCGGGTGTATGCGCCAAACACGAACAGCCGGGGGAGGGAGGGGGTTGATTTCAGCCCCCATAAGATCTCGAAAACCACGCAACGTAGCGACAACCAGACAACGGTATTAGATAGCTCGAGACAAGCTCTATCGAAAGTACGTCGATCTTTTGTTATGTCAGGTCAATATTGAGGTCACCAGAGGTCATGAAGGGTCAGATTTGCCAGTTTTAGGACTTCTCTCCAGAAACCCCAGATAACATAGGAACAGCTAGGAACAAACAGAAAAAAGCGATGGAAAGCTCTTGAAAAATGCAATCGCTAAGGTGGCCTCAAATTTTATATCAGGTCAATAGTTAAGGCTCCAGAGGTCATCAAAAGTCAAAAAGGCTGTTGTTTGGCAAAGCTGTTTTTCGAAATAAAATTTTACCTAATAAGGATAGGGAATAATTTTGACGCCATCGTGTTTTTCTCGTCAAGGCGCTTCGAATCATATTGATGTTGACCAGGTTAGGCAACATATAAATTTGTCCTCATGTCAAGGTCATGTGGTGATCCAAGTAGGTCAAGTTGTATATTGGGAGACGTGTCTCTATGAGACAAACACATAAGTACCGGTTTCACATCTCTATCTTCATTCTGTCGAGAGTTATATACAAAAAGTGGTGGTGACCTCAGATGACCTCGGCTGACCCTGTAGGGGTCACTGAACAAAACTTGCACCTGGGTCATCATGAATGGACTATGATAACATGATCCAGAGGGAATTGGGCTGATATCATGCGTATCCTCGGAATAGGAAGCATTTGAATATTTCCCCATTGACTTATAATAGGGAGGTCAAGAAATTGACCCGACCTAAGGTCGCCGATATACAAAAAAAATCCGAGATAAACGAATTGTAGGTATATATGACCTTATGAAATCCTGTAAGGTTGAAACCGATCAGCTAACAACTGTGGCTGTGGTATGACCGCACACTTTTTGGAGGTGGGGTCACGTGACCTGGCCTGGAGAACTGACCTGAGATGACCAGAGGTGAAAAATTTAGACTATGTGGGTAATTGATGCCCAAACAACTGTGCTAAATTTGGCGGCGCTGCGCGCCGCCGTTTTCCCACTATTCAGGAAAAACCGGAGGGGGAGGGCGGAAATCACCCCCCCCCCCCCGGCTGTGCGCAATGTTCGGAGGTTTGCCACTCGCCGCTCATTGACAACAATTTATTTTCGCGAGATATTTAATTACATCGCCTTTTTTGCATTGGACTGAACAAAAGGCGACCGTTATGGTCCACTGTCTCACCCAGTGGCATGCGCAGAAATTCACACAGGACTAGGTCATTGCCTAGAGGGGCGCCACCCGATCGACAGGGGCGCCGTCAATATTGACGAAATTTTGCAAGGGAATTTGGCAAAATTTTGCCTCTCCTTCCGCACTGTGCGGAAGGAGAGTCACTGGCCAGAGGGGCGCCATCACCCGCCGAAGAGGGGCAGTCACTAGTCGGGGGGGGGGGGGGGGGGGGCGCCGTCACTCGGCGGAGGGGCGTGGCCACTGGCCGTAGGGGCGCCGTCACTGGTCGGAGGAGCGCCTTCACTGGGCACTGGCCGGAGGGGGCGCCGTCACTGGTCGGAGAGGGGCGCCGTCGCTGGCCGGAGAGGCGCTGTCACGGGCCGGAGAGGCGCCGTCTATGGCAGGGGACGCCCTCACTGGCCGGGGGCGCCATCACTGGCCGCAAGAGTGCCATCACTGGCCGGGGGAGCGTCCTCACTGGTCAGAGGGGCTTCGTGACTGATCGGAGGGGCGCCAGCTTTGCATGGGCGAATGGAGTCCAAAGGACCAGGTCATGACCTGCATGACCTGATACTCGGTACGCGACTGGTCTCACCTCAGCCATGTTAAATTTTGGAACAGTTTACAACTTGTACATCGAACAGTTTTTATTTTCGCGAAAATGAATAATTGCTTCAAATTGCCGTACCTTTTTTAAGTTACAAGCAAACAGATACTATTACAGAAACAGCTGATCATCGTTGATCAATTGACCAGTATGGCACAATTTGGTTGAGTTTTATTTTCGCTTAGCACTATATTGTCCGTTTAGTTAGCACTATAAATCCCACGAACGGCGTTTGTTAATCCGATAATGTCGTCTCACCTCAAGCCAGGGGCGGATCCAGGTGTGGGGGGGGGGGGTAGGGTCTGAAGCCCCTGCCTTAGAAAACGGCGCCCTCAGGCACCCCGCCACCGTGGCGCCGTTCTTGTAAAGGATTTGCCGACGCCGAAGGCGCCGTAGCGTTATCGGGAGGCCGCTAAGGCGCCCTTGCGTCTACCAACAGCATCGTAGCACTCTTGGAAGGCATCCTGGCACCCTCAGAAGACATCTTGCCGTTCTCATAACGCATTATGCCGCCCTCAGAAGGTACATCGCCGCCCTCGGAAGGCGTCATGCCGCCCTCGGAAGGCATTATGCCGCCCTCAGAAGGCATCATGCCGCCTTCAGAGCGCATTATGCCGCCCTCGGAAAGCATCGGAAAGCA